>QEPC01013369.1:421804-433174 GCA_003113815.1 Sphenodon punctatus
CCCAGCAAGATGTTCCAAGCCAGGACAAGCTCATCAACAGACTGGCCGTCAGGGTCTAAGGTTAACTCCCTCAGAGTTAACTGATGCGGTTCCATCAGCCTCCGAGGGTGGACCAACCTAACTGGTCCACTCCCCTTCTGGAGGTGGCGTGCTGAGAGGCTGGCCTGAAGGAGATAATGATCCGTCCATGACAAGGGCGTGATCCTCACATCCTCCACTAATGGATCACCTGCCTCAAGGCCAGAACAGAAGATCAGGTCGAGAAAGGCAGGAAAGATAATCCACAGTCTTATAGACCAATTAGCCTAATTCATATTTCTGCTAAATTATTCAGGAGACATTTACTAGATCATCTGGCTAGTTGGGCAGAGGGCCACCTGTTAGAATCCCAGGCGGGATTTAGGGGAGGCTACTCTACCATTGGTCACCTATTTACCATCCATCACTTGAGATGCAAGTATGTCAAAGTGGCCAAGACACCTTTATATCTCTCATTTATAGACTTAACTGCTGCATTTGATACTGTTGATAGGATATTATTATTTCAAGCTGTCACAATGGGAATAGTTCCTCCTCTTTTGAAATTTATAACAGCGTATTATGAAAACACATGGGTGCAGGTGAGGTATGGTCTGAGGAGAATTGATGGGAAAATTTAGTACAAGTAAGGGAGTCTGCCAGGGCTGTGTCCTTGCTCCCCTCTTGTTCAGTCTTTACATTAATGACATGATCAGTAAAATGAGTGATCTGGATTTTAATCCTCCCAGACTCCTAGAAACTTCCATAGGGATGTTAGTTTTTGCTGCTGATAATATGATCATTTCTTAGGACCCCTATTGGTCTCCAAAGAGCCTTTACTACATTTTTGCAATTATGTGTTATGACTAAGCTTCATGTTAATTATTCTAAAACTAAAATAACTTTTTGGGATAGAAATAACAAAAAATAGCCTTGGCATATGGATAATCATAGACTTGAAGTGGTTAAAAACTTCAAGGATTTGGGGGTGCTGCTCTCAGGATTGTTAAACTGGAAATATCGTATTCAGGCAACCAAAACTAGAGCTATGCAATCAGCTACAGCAATAAAAAGGTTTTGGGAAGTTTATGCAGGGAAATCGGTGTCCATTACCCTACAAGTGTTTCAAGCTAAAGTGGTCTTGCAAATTTTGTATGGGACTGAAGTATGGGAATTTGCTGCAGATGACGATTTAAACATCCCCCAAAATAATTTTTTTAGGGGTTTTCTTGGGCTACCCCCTCTATGCCAGCAGCCTTTTTAAGGCTGGAAACAGGATTGGATAACTTAATGACTAAAGCAATGGCAAGAGTCTTGGGATATTGGTTCAAAATGCTGTCTTATTCCCCATCAGGATTTCCTAACATGTGTTCTCTAGAGGACATTAGCTACTCTAGAGGTAACCTTGGTTAACGTTCGTAATATCTACATTTAATCTGTTGGGGTTGGGCTACTACATTGGTGATAACTGCAGAATCTTTTCATCAGCAGAGAAGGCTTTGGTTTTGCAAAGACTTTTTGAGGTTTCAAGAAAAGACGATTTTGCAGCAACCCATTTTAGGAGAGTAGTGCCTCTTTACAATCTATGAAAATTTGATTTTGGAATAGAGAAATATCTTTTTAAGAGATTTAAACCATAACTTAGTAATGGCTCTGAGCAGACTCCATATGGAACAAATGCCCTCTGCTCTACTGGAAGGAAGGGGTGGAGCGCACAGCGGACACTGATAGGTTGGTGGAGAGAAGCCCAAGAGAAACCTGATCCTGGACTCTCCCCCTAGGAAAAGCGCAGGACAGCGGGGCTCAGAGCCGTGACGAGGCGCAGCTGGGCAGGCGTTGACTGGGGCAGCGCAGGAGACCCTGGGCGTGATTGGCCTCGGCGAAGTCTGGGTTGCCCAGTATAAACAGCCGCGACCCCCGGCAGAGCACTGTCTTAGGCGCCGGAGGGCCACGGGGCTCCCCTAGGCTGCTTGACTCAGAGGTTTGGAGAATTTGGGAAGAGAAGTGTAAGTTGGACGAGGTTGCTTCTAACAGCAATTGAAAAAAGGAGGGCCCCCCCTTGGGCTGTTGTAAGACCTTCTGTGGGACTGATCTCGGAAGCTGGGAATTCCACTGAGAACAAGTACTATTATAGCGTCATTGTGTCCCGCAGCTCTCCAAATACAGTCTGTAAGAGGGAGTTGGATGTAATTAGTTATTAATTTTAACTTTTGATTGGGGAATCGTTTTGCGACCTTTCAGATTCTGGATCCTGTTCTCCCAATACTATTTTGATTGTGCTGTTTGCATAATTATAGTATCTTAATATACCATCATGTCCCGTAAGAGAAGGAGGCAGGGATTTCCTGAAAACGTGGAACTAGGAACTAAAACAGTGTAAAATCGATTTATATATGGGAAGTCAAGCAAGTAACCCTGACCACCCGACTCCACAGTCTTCCAAGTCCCTTAAGGCTGCCAAATCGGCGAAGTCACTTAAACTAGATTTTAATGAAACCTTGGAGGACTCTTGTTTAGATTCTGATTGATTGTGACTCTGATGCCTTTTTTGATACCTTAGTTTCAAGTAAACAGGACCGGGATTGTGGGGACAGCAGTCTCTCTAATGGGGTACCAAATGGAAATCTATTAGATATTTTGGGCTCTCAATGTTTCCTGATAGGGGACTTGATAAAAGAATTAAGTGGCCAACTAGCCAATATCATAAAGATTTTAAACTCCCAAACGAATCAATTGGAAACAGTAACCCAGGTCATGTCTAGATTAAGGGATGATTTACTTAATCACCCTTCTTCATCCTCTTGCACGTCTTCAGATAATGCCCCCCCCCCTCCCCAAACATTCTCCGGGGAAACAAGGAGCCAAATTAGCTATTCGGAATAGAAGTTCTATATCTAGGATTAAATCAAGAAGTGGTTCACCAGAAGAACTTGCAGCTGAAAGAAAACAGCCAACGAATCAAGTTACTCAATTTTTGGAGCATGTTCAAGTTAATAAACATACCATTGCTTTAAAAAATTTCCCCCTCCCAGATGGTTTTTTTTCCCAACTGGCATGATAAAGATCTTATTTAGCTCCATCTTAGTAGGATTCTGCAGTGGGAGGTGCCTCGGTGGCAGATCAAATATTTTCAGTCCTTGCTTAAGGGCCCCCATTGTCAGCAAATAGTTGTCCATTTTAGGGCTTGGAAATGGACCCCCAAAATGTTGAATGATTCAGTATTATTACAGACTTGGGGCGTGATGGCAAGTGAGGTTTTTGTGTCTGCCAGGAGACCTTTGCTGAACCCACAAAGTACTGGGGGCAAACTGACGGCTCCCAAATAAGAGCTGCTGTTGATGACCTAATGGAATTTCTTCCTGCACGTGAGGATAATAGTCTTCCAAGTCCACAGAAAGTAATGTCCCCTTTGGGCATGGGCAAATTAGCCCAACCAATAAACCAGAGGATCTTGCAAATTTCTAATTCAAGTACTAGTCAGAAGCAAATAAGTGGGAATTTGAACAAGTTAGTCAGCAAGAGATCCTTTCATTCTACAAGAACTAAGAACTGTGTTAGAACTCGGTGATTTATCTATTTAGATAGAAGTCTTGCAGAGAGCGAACCCCTGGAAAAGGATGATAGGCTAATATCTAAATTTAAGGAGCCTGGTAGAAGTATCAACGAGAATATTAGTGCCCTGAAGTGTAAACGAGATGTAAAGAAAACAAATATTATCAACCCCGTTGCAAGTCCCGAAATTCAGGCTAGTGAACCGTCTGAGAGAAGTGCAGTTGTGGAGGAGGCTTGGGTAGTTGAAGCTGATACCTTCTCACAATCACGGCCAGCTGCCGACCTGCTTAACTGAAGGTCTGATCAGCTCAGAGGAGGCAGGTCCAGATGTCATTCTGGAAATGGAGACGGTGCCTCTTTACATTCAGTAGAAGAGGGAGAGTTGCTAGATAAAGGCCAGGCTAGCCTGTTGTTAGAACAGCAAGATAAGGATTTAATAAGCACTCTCCCTTCTGATCAGCAGTCTTTATCGAGCTGAAGCTTCCTCCAATCTCCCCCGCTATACTGCAGACTATGTTCATGGAATATTGCAGGGTGGAGGTTGAAACTTCGCGATCCCCAAGTGGTGACCTTTTTGCACCAATTTAAGATTATTCTTTTGCAAGAGACATGGGCAAGGGCTCCTATTGTCTTTGAGGGATATCAGGTGACTGAAATTTGTGCTGTGGCTGCCCCACAAAAAGGTCGACCAAATGGAGGTATAGCATGCTTAATTTCAAACAAGCTAAAAGTTAGGATAATAAAGGTTGATTATTTGCCTCCTATTGCCCTGAGCATCGAGATCAAAGGCGAAGGCCTTTCGCTGGTTATTATAGCAGTGTATATTCCTCCTATAAATGCCAAGTTTTTTCAAGGTTGCTACTGGCCAAGGTTCAGGAAATTCCTGGATGAACAAATAAGTCAATCAGAGGCAAAGCAGTTTTTGCTCGCAGGCAACTTTAATGCCAGATTGGGGGAAAATAATGAGGTGCTAGCTAGTTATTCGGCAATTGCAGGAAGAGAACATCCTCCCCCACTATTGCAAAGACAGGCAAAAGATAAGAAAATAAATAGTTCTGGCCTAGCCCCGGCCGATCTCTTGATGGATCTAAACTTCTTCCCATTAAATAGTTCCTCCTTGGGGGATGATGTGGGTGAATTCACTTTCCTCTCTAGCGTGGGAGCTAGTATAGTCAATTATATTATAGTCTCCCAGGGGCTTCTTCATCTTGCAGAGAGCTTTCAGATTGGGGGATGCTATTGTAGTGACCATCTCCCAGTCCAGCTTTACAATCAGAATAGAGGGGGGGAAAGGTGAATTAGTAGAAGCCCCTAGACAGGGTAAGGGATGCTCCTTGGTTCAGGATAGAATTTATTTCAAAACAGAATGGAACGATGAAATAGCAGGACTGCTTACAGCTTTATGTCAGTCTACTTCTTGCGCTGAACTTTTATATTCTGGGGGAGCCTCTGAAGACAATATGTGCAATCAATATGACTGTATCGTAGAGTTCTTCAAAGGCTTCCTTGTAAAACGTCCTTCTGCTAAGGGTATTTCAGGAAAACAACGGAGCCATTCATGGTATGACCGCGAGTGTCTGACTATGAAAATGGAATTGAAAAAGGTCTATTTTGAATATAGGGATGGGAGGAGGCTGGCTTTTTTGAGACAATATCCACAAATGAAAAAAAAAAGTATAAGATTCTGATAAAAGTGAAAAAAAGACAGCATGAATTGGAACAGTGGAAGATCCTATATTCAGCAGCCTGTCAAAAAGATTCCAGGGCCTTTTGGAGGATTTTAAACGGCTCCCTTTCACACAATAGGATATCCTCAGATAATGTGATTCCAAAGGAGAAGTGGGAGCAGTTTTTCTCCTCCAAATTTAATTGTCATCAAGAACCTACTATCCCTTTTAGAATCCAAGAGAGACCGGCTTGGTTGCCAGTTGATGCCGCGGAAGTGAGCAATTTAATTGGGACCTTAAAGACACATAAGGCCCCAGGATATGATTAGATTCCTGCCGATTTTTTAAGAGCTGAGAGGGATTGGTGGGTGCCTTTTTTGTTGGCTCTCTTCTCTTGGGTTAATGAACATGGCTTAATCCCTAAAGAGTGACTAGTTGCAATAGTGGCACCAATTTATAAAAAGGGCTCAAGAGAAGATCCAGCGAATTACCGCCCTATTAGCCTGCTCCGCGTTATTGGAAAATAATATACAAAGTTACTGGCTGAGAGGTTTGAGTGACTGATGAGAGAGGAAATTATACATCTTCTACAGCAAGCAGGATTTCAGAGGGGCCGCTCTGCAATTGATCATGTCTTGGTATTAGTACATCTGGCGGAAAAGTATGTAGCCAGAAATGGGAAACTATTTGCGGCTTTTGTAGATTTGAAAGCCGCTTTCAACTCGGTAGACAGATTGTGCCTGTGGGAGAAATTAGAAGTATCCTCAATCGACCGGAGATTATTTTTTCTTATTAGAACCCTGCATGTCAACAACATTATGCGAATTAAGACAAATAATATTACGGGGGAACTTTCTATGGAAATCCCAGTTTGTATAAGAGTGAGACAGGGGTGCACTCTGACCCCAAGTCTGTTCAATTATTTTCTAAATGATCTTATTCCCAGAGTTTCTGGTCCAGAATTTGTGCCACCACGTTTGGCAGACCAGGCAGTAGGTGCCTTATTATACGCAAACGATGCGGTAATATTGTCCCAAACTAAAATAAGTCTGGAGAAACAGCTAAAAGAAGTACTGGCTTCCTGCTCTACGAATAAGTTACAAATAAACTACTCTAAAACCAAAATTATGATCTTTGGGAGGGGTAGGCAACAATTGTGATGGAAAATTGGGAACGAAACTATTGAGCAAGTAAAACATTTCAAATACCTTGGAATTACTCTCGATAAGACAGGTAGTTGGTCAGCTCAGGCTAAGCAGGCACTGAATCGTGCCAGGGGCACTGGTATGGCTATAATTATTTCTCATGAAAAGGAGCTGGAAGTGAGGTTATGGCTCTTAAGGTTCTGGAGGCTAAAGCAGCTGCTCAACTATTTTATGGTGCTGCAATATGGGCTACCCCTCGAATGGGTAGCTTTGATAGGGTACAATCAGTTCTTTTGAGAAAACTTCATCTTCCAGTGGGAGTAACCACGGCAGCTATTAGGATTGAGATGGGGAGACTTAGATGGGACGATAGAGCCTTAAAGTACGCCCTGCCTTTGTGGCTGTGGGCAGTGGTGTTACCACAATCCGGGCTGTTTCCTGTATTTGCTAGAGATAATTTCAATTCCACTTGGCTTAACATGAGGAGGAATAATATAGCTGACCTGGGTTTGTCCATAGAATATCTATAGGGTAAGGGCTTCAGGGTAGCAAGAAAGGAAATATATGATAAGGTCGATGATATTTCTCACCAAGAGGATATAGCATTGATTAGGGCCTCTTCATCACTGGGATATTATTTAAATCTAATCCCTGCATTCTGGAAATCAGCCAAATATTGGCACTATAATATCCATCCTATTTTGGGGAGGAAATTGCTACAGGCCCATCTAAATATACTCCCCTCCAAGATTTTGGAGGGTCGAATTGAGGGGATACCATTTGAGGAGAGATTATGCCCTTTGATTACAAGTGGAATCAGTGGATCATATCTTGCTGGAATGTTGTCTCTATCAAAAGCTTAGGAAGCAGATGCTAGATTCTATTTTATCCAAGTACCCTGGGAGATCGAACTCTGAATTTACCCAAATATTGTTATCAGATCACTCTCCTGAAGTTGTGCGGGTTGTGGTGCAGTTTCTACATAATGTTTTTGTTATTCGTGAGCGTTTTTTGAACTTCAAATCACTGAGAGTAAGGATTGAAATTGTCTATATTTAACATATGCTGGAATCTAGAATCTAGAATTGCTAGAAGGCTATGCTTGTGATGTTTGTTTAATTTTATGTCTCGTTTTTTATGGTTGGATTTCCTTATTGGATTGTACCTATTCAATTTGGTTATAGTTGCTTTGATGGAGGCAATGGCTAATTAGCTATGCCTGGTTATGTTTTATAAATTAACCAATAAATAAATTACAAAAATTACAAATTACTGGAAGGAAGGAGGAACCATACCCCTAGGGAATCAAGATTATGCCCATGTGGAGCTGGTGTACCAGAGGACATCATATATTATGTATTCGAATGTCCCCAATGTCAACAGATTTGGAAAGTATATCACTTGACCAACTAAAGTCCACCTATTTAACAAATGTGAAACGCTCAAAATGTGAAACACCTCCTGTGTGGGGTCCCACAGGGTTCGGTTCTATCCCCTCTCCTGTTAAATGTGTATATGCAGCCACTCGGCGAGGTTATCAGAGAGTTCGGGGTGAGGTGTCATCAGTACACGGATGACACCCAACTGTCTCTCTCATTTTCAACCGACCCAGGTTCGGCTGTCTCAGTGCTTACCCGGTGTCTGGCTGCTGTGGGGGACTGGATGAGGGCTAACCGACTGCGACTGAATCCTGACAAGATGGAGGTGATGTTAGTGGGTAGGTCGGTGGAGTTAACAGCTCCATCGATTGATGGAGTGTGCCCTCTGCTGACGTCCCAGTTGCGGAACCTGGGGGTGCTCCTTGATGCGCAGCTGCGCCTGGATCTCCAGGTGAAGGCTGTGGCGAGGAGTGCCTTCCGCCAGTCACATCTGGTGCGGCAGCTTTGACCACTGGTTTCGGTTCCAGACCTGGCCACAATCATCCATGCTTTTATCACCTCTCGGTTAGACTACTGCAATGTGCTCTACGTGGGGCTACCTACGGTGACGGCTCGGAAGCTGCAGGTTGTGCAGAATGCGGCGGCCTGGCTCTTGGGGGGCTGGGTCACCGGGAGCACATTACACCAGTGCTCCAGTCTCTTCACTGGCTGCCAGTAGTCTTCCGGGCCCGATTCAAAGTGTTGGTTTTAATCTATAAAGCCTTACACGACCTGGGCCTTGCTTACCTGCGAGATTACCTCACTCCCCGGGTTCTGGATTGGCCCCTGCGGTTGTCCAGAGGTCCGGAGGTGCTGTGTTAGAGGTTTCCCGGGGGGCCACACAGAGCAGGACATTCTCGGTGGCCACGCCGCACCTTTGGAATTCCCTCCCAGTGGGGGCCCGTCTGACCCCTGACCTCCCGATGTTCCGTAGGCGCTGTAAGACCTGGCTGTTCCACCAGGCATTTGGCGAGGGAGAGGGGTAAAGGGTGGGTGGGGAGGGGGGTGGGTGGTTCCCCCCCCCCCGTTGTGTGTTAATGTTTTTAAATGTCTTAAAACGTCTATATTATATTTGTGTGTTATATTTTTTTTATTGTTGTTCGCTGCTCTGAGCCGCCTGTGGTGGGAAGAGCGGGGTAGAAATGTATTAAATAAATAAAATAAATAAATTTGGCTCTTCTCCCAGAGGGAGAGCATTACTATAAGAAATTTCGCACTTTTTGCCTTAAAAGCAGAATTTATTTATTTTCAGAATGTATAACTCACCCCCTCCTGCTCAATGGCAGCTTGGTGCGGCAAACAATAAAAAGTAAAAAATATAAAATACAATATAGTATAAAATAGAAAATAAAATATAAAAGTCTCTCATATATAAATAACTGAGACCCGAATAAATACCCGCCCCTCCCCTTACCCATCCCTCTCACCAAACGCCTGGCGAAACAGCCAGGTTTTGCATTGTCTACGGAAGGCAGGGAGGTCTGCTGGGAGAGTGTGCCACATCCTTAGCGCAGCCACTGAGAATGCCCTTTCAAACGTTGCCACCCGGGAAACCCAGGGGAACTTCCAAGAGAGTGCTCCTGGCCAACCACAGGGGTCGATCCAGGACACAAGGGATGAGACGGTCCCGCAGGTAAGTGGGACCCAGGCTATATAGGGCTCTAAAGGATCAGGTGGGTGGGGGTAGTTTTGTTTTATCTCCCCTTGTCTCTTTCTTTACCTGTATTGTTGTTTATGGTTTTCACATTTTATTGGATGTGGTAGTTTTCTTAGTTAAAATTAGACAGTCTTATCCTGGGGAAGCTGTTGTGACAGTATGCCCCTCCCACCGGCAGAGGCTGTCAGTCTTCAGATCCTGCCTTCCGCGCAGCATGGGGGGACATAAACTGTCCATCCAGGCTGTCCACCCTGCTCAAGAAAAGAATGGGAATTCACAGAAAAGGAAATTTCACTTTCTCCCTGGGAGTCCTCCTGCCCGGCCAGTTGTAAACAGTGGGTTTGATCCCCACCACAACCACTAGGAGGCAGATTTCTGATTTTTGCTGGAGCATGCTCAGAAGGGATCTAGCCCCTGTACTCCAATTCTTTGTCTGCCTCCACACCAACAGGATGCAGGTTAGTCAGCCTCCATCTAGAATGGAGTTTTTCTTCTAACTGCTTCAAGTTAGATAGGGACTTAGTCCCCGAGAACCCTCTCCTTGGTGCCGGGGAGGGAGCACTCCCTCCACCATTCACCCTCTTCCCCAGGAAGTTACTTTTGGAGGGCTCTCCCCTTTTCCACCGGAGCTTCCCCCCAGGTGGGTAAGGCACTCCGGAGCAGGGGGAGCAGGAGAAGTGGGGCCAGCCTCTAGCAGTGTCCTGCCATGGCTCCTACCCCCCCGAACCAGCTTGCAGCCATAGGAAAGGTGCTGGCTTGCTCCTCCCCCACAAGCCTCGGTTTGTTCCGTGCTGCTGCAGGGAAAATGAAAGTAAAAGCCGCCCGGTTCTCCAGCACATCCAGCGGCCCTAGTAGGGCATCGCCTGAGTCAGTGCTGCCAGTAGTGAACAAGGAGCTGCCAGCAGACCCTCCTAATCACTGGGATGATGCCTACGAGGAGTTGTACGCTGGATTTGGTAGCGGGGCCCGCAGAGGCCGAAGACACAGGAAGCCTCCCGCACGCTCAATCTCCCCCCATGGACCTTCACACATAATAGTCCTATAGGAGGTACTAAAAGAACTGAAACATTAACGCTCTCCTGCCAAGCCCATGGGGAAAGGGCGCCTCCATAAAGGTCCCTCCAGACCAGGGTGTAAGGGAAAGCTCCCTCTTCCCAAAAAACCCTGCAAGGTGTCTAGACAGCTGCTGGACTCTTTCCCCCCCCGTCCTCAGGATCAGTCTGAGGAGATTGAGTCTATGCTCCTCAGAAGGGGAGGGGGACTCTGCCTCAGCTTGGGGAGCAGCCTCCAAGGCAGCTACAGCCAAAGGCAGGGAAGTAAAAAATCCCTCCAGGGCCCCAACACAAAGGGAGGATGAGGTCTCTGACTCCCAAGACTCAGATGGGCATCAGGACTTTAACCAGGAAGACTCCCACTTCTCCTCAAGCCAGAGACCCCAGTGTCTCCATGAAAATGACCAGGATATTAACCATTCGCATGCAGAGGGTGTGTTTATAGCTTACTCCCCTTCTGGCATCCTCTCTTGGGCAGCCAGAGCTCCAGCCTGTAATGTAGCTGCTTGCCATCACTTGTAGAAGGGAGACAACACCGCTAAGAACGCCCTGGTGGGGGCGGGGGTCCCCTTCCAGGGAGAAAAGTTTTTGGGAGTCTACTTTGGATAAGGTTTTAGCCAGGGCCCCGATTCTTCTGCAAAAAAAATTCTGAAATTCTGCGACCCAAAATGGAAAATTCTGCGACCCAATAAAGTTACAAAACCGGTCTAGTAAAATTAAAAATGAGTTCTTTAATAGCAGTAATGACATCTTTATAATTAAAAACAAACATTTATTTACATATTTGCATTAATTAACACATTTTACAGTCCAGCAAATAAAGACATTTATTTATTTGCATTAAAACACATGAAAACAGAT
>QEPC01013369.1:436105-447746 GCA_003113815.1 Sphenodon punctatus
CCCCCAACACAGTAAAATGCAGAGCGGCAGCGGGAACCCCCCCAGCCACCGACTTACCTTGCTGGACCGGCGATCCCTGACCCTGAGCGGCGGAGCAAGGCGGAAGCGGCGGCGGTGATCCCTCGGTGGCGGAGGCAAGGCAGAAGCGGCGGCGGCGATCCCTGGGTGGCGGTGATCCCTCGGCAGCGGCGACAGCAGCGGAGGCGAAGGCGGCGACAGCAGCGGCGGCGAAGGCGACAGCAGCAGCGGCGGCGAAGGCGGCAGCAGCAGCGGCGGCAGCGGCGGCGGCAGCGATCCCTGGGAGGCGGCGAAGGCAGCAGCAGCGGCGGCGGCGATCCCTGGGAGGCGGCGAAGGCAGCAGCGGCGGCGGTGATCCAAGCGGTGAGACCAAGCAGGAGCTTGTGCTGTTGCGACCTGCTTTATAAAGGCCGCGCAAGCCCCTGATTGGCTTGCGGCCTGAATAAAGCAGGTCATGGATTGGCTGGACGGCAAGGACTTCCCCATTTTCTGCGAGAATCCTGCCTAGGGCAGGATTCTGCGCAAATCCCGCGATTCGCGGCAGCGCAGAAGACTAGGGACCCTGGTTTTAGCCGATGCCTCTGATAAATCCAAGAAGCAATCATTGCAGAGCCTGGGCATCCCCTAACAAGCCTTTTTGTTGCTTCAATTCCAGTTACTCACCAGCAGGTGGCAGCAAAAGAACACATGACTCATAAAGCCTACTCCCAAAAATAGAAGCCCCGTTGGTATAGACAGAAAGGAGCAGGAGGGCCAAGACCCACATGGCAGGGATGCCCTACCCTAAGCCCGACACATGACTACAACCCTCAGGAACCCCAAACCTTAGGGGAAAGCTTGCAGCTATTTGCAAAGCAATGACAGGCTGCACCTTCAGACAAGTGGGTTCTCCGCATGATCCAGAGGGGGTACTCCATTGAATTTTACCACTTTACTCTAACCCCCTTCTGTGTTGCTCCAGTGTCTCCCAATCCAGTGAAACACGCAGCCATTCAGGAGGAGATTCACAAACTCGACGCCATTCAAGCCATAGAGCCAGTGCCTCCCAAAGAAAGAGGATCCTGGCTCTATTCCATACTACTCCTGGTCCCCAAAACGTTGGACGAGTGGTGCTCAGTCCTGGACCTCAAGAACATAAATCAAACGGTAAGGGTCCAGAAGATCAAGATGGAGACTCTTCAGTCCATCCGTCTCACAATTTCCATGGGCTGACCTCCTGTGACCTCAAGGAACCCTACCTGCATGTTCCCATTCTACCATCACACAGACAATGGCTCAGGTTCACGTACACCCAACAACATTGGCAGTACACGGCACTGCCTTTCGGACTCGCCACCTCCCCAAGGACTTTCACCACAGTACTGATCTCACTCTACTAGTCTCTGAAGAGAAGGGATCAGACTCCACCCATACCTTGACGACATCCTTATCGGGTCACCATCCAAGTCCAGAGCTCAGGCAGATGTCCACAGGACAATACAGTACCTCTAGGACCCTGGCTTCATCATCAACCTGGCAAAGAGCCACCTTGAGCACCGGGGGACTATCCTGAACACCAAGGAGTTCAGAGTATTCCTCACCGCACACAGTCAAGATAAGCTGAGATCCTTGGACCGTCAAATCTCTCAACAGCACAGGGCCCGGCTTAAATCACTGGTCAGCCTCCTGGGCCTCAAGATTTCCTGTCTGAGGACCTTACAAGGGGCAAGACACCATGCCAGATCCCTTCAGTGCTTCCTCTGTCCCTGACAGGACGACATCGCAGTTGACAGGACCCTTGGATCGAGGTTTCGGCTCAGGTCAAACTCCCTCCGCTGGTGGATGGGACGAAAGCAGGTTCGAGAAGGGAGTCCTGTTGTCAGACCCAGATAGGGTCTTGTTCACAATAGACAAGAGTCTACTAGGGTGGGTAGCCCACCCACAACACAGCTCGGTAAAAGGCAAGTGACTACCGTGAGAGAGCAAACATCATATAAAGGTGAGGAGGATTACTAATGCCTGGCCACTCCTGCCTCAACAGGTAGCTATATTAAGGCTGGCCCCTAAGGGTGCCAGCCCAAAGGGCTACATATAAAGGGTGTGGGCCGTTTGTGGGGACGGACGTGGCAGTGGCAGCCAGAGCCATAGTCAATCGGGACCCCTTACATAACCCCAAGACCTCCGGGCCCGGTGCGGCCAAAAGCGGCCTGCTGCCCGGCCCAGCAGGAGTCGCCACCTCCCCGCGGCTTACCTGGGTGCCGCCGCTGCTACTCTGGACGCTGATGCTGCCACCGGACCAACCCGGGCCCACAGGTACCAACTCCCCCCTCCCCCAGCCAGAGGAATGGGGCAGGGCCAGAGCGCACGGCCAAGACTCTTTATTCTTGTAAAGAGGCACTACTCTCTCACAGCCAAAAGTGGCGCCACGCCTAAGGGCCTTAGCGGGACCGGGGCGGGGGGCTTTTTTGATTTGTTTTATGGGGGATTAGGGTGGGGACGGGTGTTTTCTTTTTGAGGGGGGGACAAGGACTGGGCTAGGGAGGGAGGGGTGCAGCCCTTTGAGAGGGAGAGAGCCTCCGGTGGCAGAGGAGGATGGGGGGGTGTCTTGAGGGGTGGGGGATCTCCCTTGGGGGACTGGCGGGATGGCCTCTTGGGGGGCGGGGGAGCGGATCTGTGGGGGCTGCAGCAATAGGGATCGTTCTGGAAGGTGTGTTCGACCTGTGAGACGGGACAGACAGTGTGTTCCTGTCCCGCTCACTTACCCCCAGGCAGGTGGTGAGGTGTTCAGGGTTCAGAGGGCCCCTGGTCTTGGCTTGATGCTGATAAATGCGAGACCGGTGGCTAACAAGTCAACTGTGGTTCGGGAGCTGATCCTGGACCAGGCAGCCGACCTCATATGTGTCATGGAGACCTGGCTGGACAATGAATCAGGGCCTATATTAGCTGATCTTGTTCCAGCTGGGTACTCTGTGCAGCATCAGCTGCGACTGGGGTGGGGCGGGGTGTAGCCATTATTTTTAAGGATACCTGGTCTGTGAGGAAATTGTGTGATCTATCATGGTTATAGAGGGTCTCCATCTGGGGTTGGATTTGGCTGGAGACAGAGTGGGGATACTGCTGATATACCGTGCACCCACCTGTACGGCAGTCTCCCTGCACACACTGACCGAGCTGGTGTCGGAGGTGATCTTGCAGTCCCCCAGGATGATAGTTCTGGGGGACTTCAATATCCATGCCAATGCCAGTCTTGGAGGGGCGGAGCGTGAGTTCATGGCTGCCATGGCAACCATGGGCCTGTCTCAGAGAGTTGGAGGACATACCCTGGACATCATATTTTGCACAGGCCTTGAGGCGGGGGATCCGTTGGTGGGGGAGGTATCAACAGTGCCCTTGTCATGGACGGATCATTATCTCCTGTGGGCAGATATCCTGACACATGTCGGTCCCCGGGTGTGACCGGGGTAGGGGGATATGGGGGACACACACACGGGTCCACTCACGACCACGGTCTTAAGTCCGGGAACGGGGGCACGCGCCCTGCATAAAGAATGCCCGTCAGGATAGTGTGTGGGTCGTTACCTCTAATTAAAGAGAACAGACCCCTATCATCATAGGGCAAGCGACAACCAGGAAACAGTGGTACACCCTGCCACTCGGTTGTCACATATGCCAGGGGGTCAAAGGGGGGAGAAGGGAAACAAGTGAGGTCTTGTGCAAAGGGCCAGAGAGGGGGAACCCCGAAGGGTAGGGGGCAGAGAGGGCACTCACACCGGGAGGAAGGATTACCCAGGGAGGGGAGGAAAACACTCAAGGGATACACGCTCACTCGCTGACGTAATCTCACACTCTGCAGTTCTCAGGTCCACACGCTCTCCAACACACCCGTCAATCGCAACTTTTGCTCAAGGCACTCAAAGGCAAACCAACAGGGGGCCAGTTTAGAAATCACCAGCGCCGCTGTCTCTGCGGTGCTGGCTTATATACTATGAGCCCCGCCCCTGTGCGTGCCCTGAGGCGTTCTGAACGCTGGGGCGCGGGCATTCCCAGAACACGCGCCGGCTCTGGGGGCGTGGCCGGCGCACGAACCTCTGGAGCTGCGGGGCTTGCTGAGGCCTGAGGGATTCCCCCGGCGTCGGCCAGTGCCGGGGGCGTGGCCGGCGAGCGTGCCTCCGCTCCTGCCGTTGACAGGGTTTCCTGGGATCGGAGTTCTGCTGGGGGCGGGGCCAGTGCTTCCTGCGGCGCCGTGCTGTTTCGCCGGGGCGGGTCTCCTTTGCAATTGACCCCCCCCTACGAGCCATGTGCCTTACACCGGGAGGGTGTGGAACCAGTTCGGTTGGTTCGCCCCTGAAGGTTTATGGATCCTGAAAGGTTCCAGATAGTTCTAGGAGATGTTTCTTCTGACCTCGATAGCCGCTCACTCGATGACCTCGTGTCCAGGTGGAATATCGTGCTAACTGAGGCCATGTACTGTGTGGCTCCCAGGTGTCCGCTCCTGAATTGCCGACAACGCAGCTCCCCGTGGTATACCGGGGAGCTGCGGCGGATGAAGCAGCAAGGGCGGCGGTGAGAGTAACGGTGGCGTCACTCGCGTACTGAAGTTGACTGGTTGCAACATACAGTCTGGTTACGTACCTGTGCCGTTGCAGTGCAGACAGCAAAGAAGATTTCCTTTGCTGCCCTCATTGCGTCCACTAAGTCCCGCCCATCTGAGCTGTTCTGGGTGGTGAGGGGGCTGGTCAGTCCGGCCTCCCTCAGCCTGGACATAGAACCATCAAATGCTCACTGTGATTTTTTTTGTGTGTGGATAAAATCGCTCAAATTCACCACAGTTTTGATGTGACTTTTTTTAGCAGGGAACAGGTCAGAGACAGTGGACCCTTCTTGTCCTGTTTTATGAGATACGTTTTGGGCGGTGTCGCCCTCAGATGCGGGGGATGCTCTTGGGACTGTTCGAGCCACCTATTGTGAACTAGATCCATGCCCGTCCTGGCTGGTTAAGGCTAGCCGGGAGACATTGGGGCCGTTGCTGGCGGGGATAGTCAATGTCTCCGTTGGGGAGGGCAGTGTGCCAGGCTGTCTCAAGAAGGCGGTGGTGCAACCCATGCTCAAGAAACCATCTTTGGACGTTGGCCGATGACCTCTCCTGTGAGTTGGATCGGGGTCGTTCGACCCTGTTGATCCGGTTAGATCTCTCGGCTGCATTTGATACCATTGATCATGACTTGTTGGTGACTCGGCTGCGGGACTGGGCAGGGATTGGCAGGACTGTTGTTGAATGGTTCTGTTCTTTCCTGGCCGGGAGAACTCAGCATGTGGTGCTGGGGGAGTTTTCACCTTCCCTCCTGGGGCCTCACGTGTGGAGTACTGCAGGATTCCATCTTATCCCCTCTCTTGTTCAATGTATATATGCAGCCTCTGGGAGAGGTTGCTAGGGAGTATGGAGTGAGATGTCATCAATATGCTGATGACACCCAGCTATATCTCTCATTTTCCTCCGACTCAGGCCCGGCAGTCTTGGTGCTTACCCGGTGTTTGTCTGCTGTGGTGGATTGGATGAGGGCGAGCCGCCTGAGGCTTAATCCTGACAAGATGAAGGTGATGGTTGTGGGGAGGGCTGAGGGAGTGGTGGCCCCCATCATCGATGGGGTCCACCCTCTCCTGGTTTCTCAGGTCCGGAGTCTGGGGGTGCTCCTGGACCCACAGCTCCGCCTGGATGCCCAGGTGGCAGCTGTGGGAAAGGGAGCATTTCACCAGTTACACCTGGTGCTTCGGCTTAGGCCGTATGTCTCGGATTTGGATCTGGCCACAGTCATCCATGCTTTTATTACCTTGGGACTGGATTACTGCAACACACTCTACGTGGGGCTACCCTCGGTGTTGGTTTGGGAGCTGCAGCTGCTGCAGAATGCGGCGGCCCGTCTCTTGACGGGGATGGGCCAATGCAAGCATATCACACCGGTGCTTCGCTTTCTGCACTGGCTGCCGGTAGACTTCCAGGCCCAATTCAAGGTGTTGCTGTTGACCCTTAAAGCCCTAAACGGCTTGGGCCCCACCTATCTGCAGGACCGCCTCAGCCTCCGGGGTCTGGAGCAGCCCCTACGGTCGGCTGGGGGCACCTTCCTCGAGGTCCCCCGGGTGTCCAGCATGAGGAGGGCGTTCGCCGTGGCTGTGGAACTCCCTCCCCTCGGAGATCCGCTTGGCTGCCGGCCTCCCCCTTCCGATCTGACAATGTAAGAACTGGCTGTTCTGCCAGGCCTTTCCCGAGGGAGATGGGGTGGGTTGGTTGGGTTAGAGTAGGGGGGGATGTGGTTTTATATTGTTTTTTAATTGAATCATTATTTTTTATTTTAATGTTTTAAAATCTTTTTAATATTCTGTGAGCAGCCCCGAGATGCCTGAGGCAGGAAGGGGGGCAGCATAAAAATGTTAATATAAATAAATAAACAAACTGGTTGGAGCTTCGGGCCATCTACCTAGCGCTAAGAGGCCTGTCCTCATCTCTACAAAGGTACTCGTCTACGTGGACAACAACACCAGCAAAGGCGTACATGAATCTCCAGGGAGGATCAACAGCCTGGATATCAAACGGTGAACCCTGAGAAAACAGGGCTACTCCAACCAGGTCCTCGACACTATGCCAGCCAGCCAGCCACCAAATGCATTTACCAGGGAACCTGGGCCGCTTTCACACAATGGTGTGATCATAGGGACATTAGACATTCCAAGGCTTCCCTTAGAGCAGTCTTAGAATTCCTTCAGGAAGGACTACATAAGGGGTTAAAGCCCAACACTCTTCAGCAGCAGGTATTGGTTTTTAACAGCGTACTTAGTACTGTGCAGGTGGTAAGACTAGCTGAGCACCCACACATGGTCTGCTTCCTAAGGGCTGCAAGAGTTCTCTCCACTCCTGTAGTGTACCATTTCCCATCCTGAAACCTAAATCTAGTCTTGAGGGCCCTGTCGAAGGTCCTGTTCGAGCCCCTCAGAGAAGTCTTGTTCTACTATCTCTCCCTAACACTGGCTTTCCTAGTGGGGATCACATCGGCTCAGAGGGCTTCCGAACTCAGTGCCCCTGCCGTTGACCCTGGCCTATGCTCATTCAAAGAGTCCTCTGTGACTCTCCGCCTTGACCCGGCCTTTTGCCCCAAGGTGGATACACAATTTCATAGGGAACAGAACCTCTTCTTGCCCTCCTTCTGCCCCAACCCGTCCCATCCCCAGGAACAGGTCTCGTATAAACTCAATGTCAGGAGGGCTCTCTGCATCTACATTGACAGGTCCTCCTCCTTCCGTGGGTCCTCATCCCTGTTTGTGGCCTACAGCCCTCAAGAACGGGGCCTCAGAGCATCTAACATGGTAATCGCACGCAGGATGTCTCTCTGCATAGTTGAAGCATGCAAGACGGAGAACAAATCTCCACCTCAGAGGGTGTTTGCCCACTTCTTAAGAGGGGCAGCCACCTCCCAAGCCTTTTGCAATGCGGTCTCATCGGTACAGACCTTTACAAGGCACTATAAAATTCCCCTGCATGACTCTGTTGACTCAGCCTTTGGGACAAGGGTGCTCCAGGCAGTTCCGTAACTGGCCCCTCGGGACCATATCCACTGGACACAGATACTTATTCTCTCTCCCCACCCCGTTTCTCTATACTGGGACACCGCTATCGAACATCCCCACTGTTTACAACTGGCCGGCCAGTAGAACCCCCAGGGAGAATAGAAAATTGGGTTCTTACCTGGTGAATTTTCCTTCTTCTGGGAGTCCTCCTGACTGGCCAGTTCCCACCCAGAGTGAGAGAGAACTCGGGGGCAGGGCCAGAGCAATCCACAGATACAACTTATGGGCACCAGTTTTGCTGCTCCACTTGTCCGGCCTGCTGCAGGGCAGAGGGTCAGGGGTCCCTTTTTTGCCCGTCTAGTTCAGTTTTCCTTTTTACAGGGCCCTCATGGGCCTTAGAGTTGAGTTTTAGCACTTAAGGTTAATGCTAGTCAGAGCTTTAGAACAACTGGAGTACAGGATCTAGATCCTCTCTGAGCATGCTCCAGCAAAAATCAGAAGTCTGCCTCCTAGTGGTTGTGGCAGGGATCTAACCCACTGTTTACAACTGGTCGGCCAGGAGGACTCCCAGTAGAAAGGAAAATTGGGCTCTTACCTTCTGAATTTTTCTTCTTCCGGAGATCCTCCTAGACAGCCAGTCAAAACAGTAGGGTAGATCCTTGCCACTATCAGTAGGAGGCAGACTTATTATTATTATTATTAGCAAACATTTATATAGCGCCAGCAGTGTACCTGGCACTTTACAAAGTAATAAAATAGACATGGTCCCTGCCCCTAGGGCTTACAATCTGAGAGACAGGAGCTGGGGGAGAGACTTAGGAAGGGGAACAGAGGGAGAGACAAGGGGTCTAACATTCATGAAGATGCGAGGTCTCAAGTGCACGTACTTGGCTTGGTTACGATGAGAATGACAGCAGGCAGGTCCATGTTGCAAGGATAAGGGTAAACCGATCGTAGGTATAGGAATAGTGGCTCAGCAGGATAAAGAGTCAGACAGAGCAGAGCGAAAGAGGTGAGTTTTAAGGAGAGATTTGAAGGTATGAAGGGAGGGGGCAAGGCGGATGTGGACAGGGAGGGAGTTCCAGGCATGGGGGGCAGCAAGTGAGAAGGGACGAAGGCGCTTAGGGGAGCAGGGAAGGCGTGGAAGGGTGAGAGAAGGGACAGAGGAGGAGCGAAGTGCACGGGCTGGAGTATGGAGGGCGATAAGTGCAGAGAGGTAGGGGGGAGCAAGGTTGTGAAGAGCTTTATAGGTGAAGACTAGGAGCTTGTGCAGGATTCGTTCAGGAAGGGGAAGCCAGTGAAGCGAAGAGAGGAGGGGCTGCACATGGTCGAAGCGACTGGCGAGGTAGATGACCCTGGCAGCAGAGTTTTGGACAGAGATGAGGGGAGAAAGGTGAGACCGGGGAAGGCCAGTGAGAAGGAGGTTACAGTAATCGAGGCGAGAGATGACCAGAGCATGAACAAGAGTTTTGGCAGACGAGACAGAGAGAAAAGGGCGAATCTTAGCAATGTTATGGAGGGAGAAGCGACAGGATTTAGCAACAGAGTCAATGTAGGGTTTAAAAGAAAGGGCTGAGTCAAAGATGAAGCCTAGGCTACGGGCTTGGGGGACAGGCAGGATGGTGACTCCATCAATAGTTATTGACAGTGAGGAAGGAGAGGAAGGATGAGGGGGGAAGATAAGGAGTTCAGTTTTAGCCATGTTGAGTTTGAGTTGACGTTGAGACATCCAGGTAGAGATGTCAGAGAGACAGTTGATGAGACGAGCTTGAACAGAGGGAGAGAGAGAGGGAGTAGAGAGATAGAGTTGAGTGTCATCAGCATAGAGGTGGTATTGGAAGCCATGGGAGGCAATGAGTTTGCCTAAGGATGAGGTATAGATCGAGAAGAGGAGAGGGCCAAGAACAGAGCCTTGAGGAACACCAACTGAGAGGGGGAAGGAGGAGGAGGCGGAGTTGGAGAGAGACACATTAAAGGAGCGGTCAGAGAGGTAGGAGGAGAACCAGTTATGGACAGAGCCACAAAAGCCAAGGGAGTGAAGGGAATCCAGCAAGAGTGAGTGGTCAACAGTATCGAAGGCAGCAGAGAGATCAAGGACTTCATAATTTTGTGGAGCATGCCCAGAGGGATCTATCCTCAGTTCTCCAGTCTTTTCGAGCTATACTCCACACTGCTCAATTTATGGTGCAAAAGAAAAATATTTATCATTAAAAATCTAATCTAACTTGAACGAGCATCCTATCCTTTCCTAACAACTGAACTAAAAGCTCCCTGTACTCTCTCCCAACGGGGAGAGATTGTCGGGACTAACCGGGACTACGTTAAGAGTCCATGTTCCAGACACCTCAGAGTTACTCCTCACTCCGGGTGGGACTGACCATCCAGGAGACTCTCCTGTAGAAGGAAAAACTCAGAAGGTAAGAGACCAATTTTCCTTTCTCCCGGGAGATGCTCCTGGATGGCCAGTCAAAACAGTAGGGACGTTCTATAGCTGTGTCCCAATCCTATGATCTGAGGGGTGGGAAAGGAAGGAGGATAACCAGTAGAGGTGCCAGGCAGATCCGGGATAGAACAAGCCCGTATAATACCGCCCCTAACACCCGCCTCCCGAATGCCGCTTCGGCTGATTCATGCAGCGGGATCTTGTAGTGCCTCGTGAAGGAGTGCGCAGAAGACCATGTTGCGGCCCAACAAATTTCCCTGTAAGAAGCTGAATTTCTAAAGGCCTGACAAGTAGCTGCTCCTCTCAGGGAATGAGCGAAAATCCCCTGAGGCGGGGTTTTGCCCTGCGCCTTATAGGCCTCTGAAATGCAGAGAGATCCAGTGTGCAATTACTGCTTTGGACACTCTCCTACACTTTCTCTGCAGGTTGTATGACACAAAAAGGGCTGAGGACTTTCTGAATGGAGCGGTACGGTCCAGATAAATCCATAGAGCTCTAGTAATATCCAGGGTATGCCAGACTCGCTCCTGTGGGTGAGTCGGGTTGGGACAAAAGGAGGGCAGTATAACCTCCTGTTCCCTATGAAAAAGAGTGTCAATCTTTAAAGGCTGGGTCTAGTTTCAAGATCGCTGAGGACTCTCTAAAGGAACAGAGACCTGGTTCCATGGAGAGGGCGCTCCGCTCTGAGACTACGAGCTGAAGTAATGCCTATGAGAGAGGCAATTTTGAGGGACAGGTAATACATAGAGACCTCCTTTAGAGGCTCAAAGGGAATCCCTGTTAGAGCCTTGAGAACTAAATTCAGGCTCCACGAAGGAAAACGGTGAGCCACTGGAGGGGAGATAACTCTAGATGCCCTGAGGAAACAGACTATGTGAGGGTGTCTTGCTACTCTACGACCTTTAACCATGCACAGCACGCTATTTAAGGCTGCTACCTGTCTTTGTAGGATGTTGGGTTTTAGCCCTTTGTCTAGACCCTCCTGGAGGAAGTCTAAAACAACCCTAATGGGGGCCTTTGCCGGTCTAACTCCCTTGCCCTCGCACCACTTCACAAAGTAAGCCCAGGTACTCTGGTATATTAATTTAGTAGCTGGACGCCTAGATTGTAGGATGGTGTCCAGCACCTGCTGGGAGTAGCCTAACTTTCTCAGGGCCCTCCTCTCAATTTCCATGCAGTTAGTTTCAGGATTTCTGGATTGTCGTGAAGAATGGGACCCTGATGCAGGAGGTCAGGCCTGTTCTGAAGTTGGAGAGGCGGTTCTGAGGCCATGTCTAGTATGTCCGCAAACCATGGGCGTTGAGGCCATTAGGATGTTAACAGGAGACATGACTATTGGGGGGTGGGTACCCCAATATCCACCGTTCCTTAAACTTCAGGGGGAAATCAGCTTAATGACCTTAAACTGGGGTCTCCACGTGTTCCAAAGGATCAGGCTGAGGACAGTACGCGCTACAGGCAGTTTATCTACCCTCCCCAAATAGAAAGAGAGAGAGAGAGACAGGTGTCCAAAAACAACAAGTTTATTGTTATATAAAACAGAGAAACAGCCCCGGTCTGGCTGGCAGGATTTAAAAGGGGGAGAACACAAGCGGCTTGCAGGGAGTATGGTAGGAGGAGTGGGGGGGGGGGGCGGTGTTGTCT
>QEPC01013369.1:459068-492685 GCA_003113815.1 Sphenodon punctatus
TTCTTTTGAATAACATTATACAGAACCCCTGAAGAAGCTGCAGTGGCAGCAAAACGATCGTTGGGACTTTCATACTTTGCTGCCCTCCTGCCTTTGGACATTTGGGTTTGAGTCTGTGGTTTATCCACTTGGGAACTTTGAGTGTTTGCAGTTTTCAGCTCCTTTTTCCTGAATGGTTTCTTGGTTTTTTCCCTGTCATATACTTGTATTGATACATTAATGTACTTTTAGTTTGAACTCTCTTGAAGTATTTGCTTTTGTGATGTATGTTATTTACTGGCCTCTGTTTGGAATGGTAATTATTCATTATTAGTTAATCCTGCCTAAGGCAGGATTCTGCGCAAAGACCGCGCATCGCGGCAGCGCGTTTTTCTCGGGGCCCTGGGCATTCTACAGCTACCTAGGGCTGCTCCCACCGTGACAACAATTCCCACTACCCCTCCTGACGTTGAGGCCTTGTCTGAATGCTCGGCCTCCGTTTCTTCTTCATCTTCTTTAATTGAGGAAGATTAAACCATCTCTCCGCCTCCCCGACACCATCTCTGACCCTAACCCCACCCTCTCCCCGGAGGACAGTAAGGCGTTTCAGGCCATGTTGAGGCACCTGGTTGCTGCCCTTCCCAAGTTACCTTCGAGGGTCATAAAGAAGGCACAGTCACGACCCGTCTTCGGCATCCTGGGGTCAGGGGACTCTGGCCAGATCATGATCCCTATGCTGGATCAGCTGTTGGAACCCGCAAAGGCTGTATGGGCAAAACCCTCCTCTGCCCCGCCCACTAACAAGCTAGCGGACTCTTTGTATGCTATCCTCAGGGAAGGGGCAGCCGTATTCTATAGACATCCAGCCCCAAACTCCCTCGTCATAACAGCAGCCTCTTTAAAGTCCAGGCCTGGAGGCATACAGATGTCCCCTGCAGGAGGGGAGACGCCTAGATGTGCTGGGCAGGAAAATAGTCTCCTCAGAAACCCTCTCCCTGCCAACTACGACTCCGCCCTCTGCAGCTATCAACACTGGTTGTGGTCACAATTGAGTAGAGCATCCAATCCCGCCCAGATTCTGGCACTGCAGAAAGAATGGATGCAAATAGCGCAATTCCAGCTCACCACTAACATGCACATTGCCGACTCGAACATAAGAGGTATGGCCTCGGCCATTACTCTGACGGCATGCCTGGCTTCGATCTACCACCCTAGCCCCTGAGAACAAAACCCATGGACCTCCCCTTTGATGGAGAGGGACTTTTTGCAGCCTCCACAGATGACACCTTGAAGAAGGTCAAGGAAATGTGCCAGACCGCTAGATCCACAGGAGTGATTCGCTCTGTTAGAAAGAGGCCATTCTATCAATCCTCTGCCCCTTACTCTTACCAGGCCAGACAGCGCCCTCATTACTCCTACCAGTCCAACAGACGGTATTCCCCCCCAATACCAGCAGCCGCAGACTCCTGCTGTCCAACCTTGTAGGAGATTTTCCAAACAAAGGGGTAAAGGTAGACCTCCACCTCGTCGACTGGACCTCCGCCCAAAGAGTGTTTTTAGAAAATCCAAGATCAAGGGAGTGTATGAGTGTCCCCCTACCTTCCTCAACCGCCTTCGCCCCTTTTACGACCAATGGGCTACCCTTACCTCTGACCGCTGGGTCAGGGAGATAATTCATTGTGGCTACTCCATCCAGTTCCACGCTCTCCCCCCAGACTCCTCCTCCCCCCCGGGGGTTCCCCCTCCAACACTCAAATACTACTAGAGGTACAGGAGTTTCTTGCCAAGGGGGCCATTGAAGAGATTCCCCTTCTTGAACGAAATACAGGCTTCTATTCTAGCTACTTCCTAGTCCCCAAGAAGGGCAAAGGGGTTCAGGCCAATTTTGGACCTGTGCCGCCTTAACAAGTACATTAGAAAATTTAAATTCCATATGACCTCTCTCCCTATTATATTTCTCGGCCTTCATCAAGGAGACTGGTTGGCCTCCCTTGATCTTAAGGACGCCTATTTCCATTAACGCTGCTCACAGAAGATACTTACGCTTTCTCGTAGGAAACCATCATTTCCAATACTTGGTCCTCCCGTTTAGCCTCTCTACAACCCCAAGGGTCTTCACCAAATGTGTGGCAGTGGTAGCGGCTCACCTAAGGACAATGAAAGTAAGAGTGTTCCCATACCTGGACGACTGGCTTCTCGCTGCATCCTGCAGACACCCCTGCTAACCCACTTCCACGAGATTCTCTCTCTTTTACAGGCACTAGGCTTCATTATCAACTACAACAGGTCGCAGCTGGTACCTACTCAACGGCTCCAATTCATCGGCGCTGTGCTGGACACCCTACAGTCAAGAGCATACCTCCCTATAGACAGGTTTAAAGACATCATATCCACCGTTTCAGCCCTGTCAGCCCGAACCACCAGACCCGTCTGCTACTTTCTCCGCCTTCAAGGACTCATGGCTGCAACTACAGCCGTGACACCGTACGCCCGTCTACACCTCTGACCCCTATAGCATTGGCTCGCACGGGTCTACCCCCGACCCGTCATCCCCTCTCCATGAGAATAACCATTCCTCTAGAGGTCCTCACAGATCTCCTTTGGTAGACCGACCCATCTCACCTCCTGATCGGCATGCCATTCGATCCGCCTCAGGTAGAGATGTCCATCACTACCGATGCTTCACTCATAGGATGGGTAACCCACATGGACAACACAAGGGTTCATGGCCTCTGGTCTCAGAAGGAGAGTCTCCTGCACATAAATTTGCTCGAGCTCAGGGTCATCCATTGAGCACTCAGAGCTCTAGTCAACCACATCGCGGGTCGGAATGTTCTAATTCTCCCAGACAACACCGCACCGATGTGATACATCAACAAACAAGGCGGTGCCAGATCCACTCGCCTCTCCCTTGAGCCTCAGATTATTTGGCCGTGGTGCATCGAGCGCAATATTCACCTACAGGTAATTCATCTCGCAGGCCAAGACAAAGATCAGATCAGCCGTAGAGGCTCCGACCAATACAAGTGGACTCTCAAAGACAAAGTACTGAACGACATCTTCGGCACATGGGACGCTCCTGCAATAGACCTGTTTGCAACACGGGAAAATGCAAAGCTGCAAAAATTCTGCAGCAAAGCGGGTCGAGTTCAGGGGTCGATCTCAGACGCCTTCGCCATCTCCTGGAGTGGACCCTTTCTATATGCATTCCCTCCTGTCCCTCTGCTGTACAACGTTCTCCACAAGGCCCAGGTAGATCACATCCACGTAATCCTCATAGCCCCATCCTGGCCCCGTCAACCGTGGTTTCAGACTCTGCAGAATCTAGCAGTGGACTCCATACTCCTCCCACTGCGACTTCCTCTCCCGCCAACAGGGCACAGTCCACCATGACCTACGGGCACTCCACCTCTCCGCCTGGTTAATCCAATCTTAATGCAGGACGCCTCCCCCCACCCCCCAGGTTGCAGAAGTTCTACTCAACTCCCGCCAACCCTCTACGCGCGCCTGCTATGCCGCAAAGTGGTCTCGTTTTTCGGCTTGGTGCACACCTCTTCCTTGCTCCTTAACTTCCCTTTCCATGCTCCACATATTCAGATACTTATTATATCTGCACGGCTCTGGACTCTCCATCGCCTCCCTCAAAGTACACCTAGTGGCTCTTTCTTTTCGCCTACAACCAGAGGGAGCCAACACTCTCTTCTCTCACCCACTCACGAGAACCTTCTGGAAAGGCTTGGTTAACTCCTTCCCGCCAACTTCGCAGTCTGCCCCGCAGTGGGACCTTAATCTAGTCCTGACTAAGCTCATGGAACCTCCCTTTGAGCCTATGGCCATATGCTCCCTGGAGACTCTCTCGCTCAAGATGGCCTTCTTACTCGCCATTACCTCTGCTAGAAGAGTTTCTGAACTCTCCGCACGTCGAGCATCTCCTCCCTACACTCGCTTCCACAGTGATAAGGAACCTTCGTTCGTCCCTAAGGTTGTTTCTCCCTTTCATTTAAATCAGACCATCTCCTTACCTGTCTTCTTTCTGAAGCCACATTCTTCACAAGAGGAGCAGACATTTCATACTCTCAACGTCAAGCGAGCTCTCGCCTTCTACATTAATTGTACTAGACCCATCAGAGCATCAGATTCCTTGTCCATCTCATATGGTGGCCAACGCATCGGGGTTCATCTTACGTCACAAAGGCTGTCCAAGTGGATCCTCCTGTGCATCCAGAAGTGCTATGAATGGGCAGGGAAGCCTCCCCCCTCTCTCCTTCGAGCTCACTCCACTAGGGCAGTTGCCTCCTCTTTAGCCAATCTCCGTGGGGTTCCTATTCTTGACATTTGTAAGGCTGCTACTTGGTCCTCAGTGCACACATTCACCAAGCACTACTCTCTGGACTCGGCGGCCAGATTGGACTCGAACGTGGGTAGAGCAGTTTTACAGTCTCTCTTCGACTGACCTCCTCGTCACCCTCCTCCTTGAGGTAGGTCACTTTACTGCTACTCACTCTCCCAATAGTGAGAATCGCGGAGATCCTCGAAGAAGAAATAGAGGTTACTTACCAGTAACTCTGTTCTTCAAGAAAGCTCCGCGTATTCTCACATCCCGCACAGCCATCACCTCTGTCTCGGAGGTACCTTAATTTGGTTTTCCCGGGACAGGATTGGAAGGAACTGAGGCGGTGAGGGCTCCGCCCCCTTTTATACGCTCCTGCTCTCGCGCGATCTGGGGCCCGCGCTTTTCTCGGGAGGGGAGGAGGGATGGAGCCCTCACCATGTTATAGATCTTTCCAGGACATCTTCTGCCTGGAAACTGCTGATGAGGTTTTCCGGTACCTGTGGAGCAGGAAATGAATCCCAATAGTGAGAATATGCGGAGCTCTCTTGAACAGAGTTACTGGTAAGTAACCTCTATTTTCTAGTTTGTCCCTGCCTTCCAAATACTTGTATCAGATCTCTAAGATGAAAACTCGCAGGAATTTTGTGGATTTTTACTTGAGAGTTGTATTCCCTATCCATTCTGGATGCATTGTGTGTCTGCCACTGCTTTTCTGCCTTTATATAAGACAGTAGAGAGAGTGTGATTGTCATGTTGGTTCCCAACATAGGCAGTAGAGACAAAAATGTGTGGAGATATTTTATTGGACCAACTCGAGTTGGTGGAGGTTCGCAAGCTTTCTGACCTCACAAGGTCCTTAGTCAAGTAGGTCAGGAGTTGAAACTGACGAAGGACCCTGTGAGGCACTTATGCAAGACACACATTTTTATTGCTAGATGGAGACTCCTACGCATGACCTGTAGTAAGGCAAGGCAAAGGGTTGCAAGCACAGTTAAAGCATTTTTTGGAAAATCCACAGAGATGGTTGAATGTTCCAGGAATTTCTCATCTATTTTATTGATAAAAAAAAACAAGCTTTATGTCACCAGACCCTGTACTTTTTTACCCAGGTCCCTGCAAATTCTAAGGCTGTCCCTGGTGAGCAATAAAATCACCCTGCTTTTATGACTTTAAAGCTATTGCCTTTTCAATGAGTTTCACTTTCTTAACAAGTTTCTCTCGTGCTGTTATTTTAGGGTCGTCTTCTCAATCTGAGCTGTTCAACTGTTCCCACCTTTGTTCTGTCTATCACAGCCACTACTCAGGTATGTGTGATGCTGAAACCACTTCCCATTTCCTGCCCCACCCCTAGTCTATCAAGGCATACTTGTCTTCCCTGATTGTGATATAAAACTTAATGATTTCGTTCATTTCAGGGACTAGAAAAGATCACTAAGCAACAGGAAATGCTTTCTCTAGCTGTGCTAGTTCTCCACCTGTGCATATCAAGTCACTTTTATTTATAGAGCATTTCTTTGCGTTACTAACACTCCAAACCAGTACATTTTTAGGTTGATTTCATCCCATCTCATTAAATGGAAACCCATCGCCACTATTCCTTCTCTCAGCAGACCTTTTGGACAGGAGCGTAGTGGGAGACTAATGTAGCGAGATTGGGACAAGGCCATGAATAGCTTTGAAGGTAAAGACGGGAAGCTTGTGTTGAATACATTCAGGTAGAGGGAGCCAGTGGAGAGAGGAGAGGAGGGGCTGTACATGATCAAAGCGGGGGTTGAGGTGAAGAATCTTGGCAGCAGAGTTTTGAATAGACGAGAGGGGGCAAGGTGAGACCGTGGAAGGCCAGTGAGAAGGAGGTTGCAAAAGTCATGGTGAGAGATAACCAGAGCATGGACTTAGGGTTTTAGCAGTGAAAACAGTGTGGAAAGGACAGATCTTAGTGATGTTGCCCAAGGAAAGACAACAAGATTTAGCATCAGATTCAATCTGAGGTTTAAAGGAGAGGGAGGAGTCAAAGATGAAGCCTAGGCTGAGGGACAGGCTGAATGGTGACCCTGTCGATGGAAATGGACAAGGAAGAGAGAGAGGAAGGCTTCAGTGGGAAGACGAGGAGTTAAATTTTGGCCATATTAAGTTTGAGTTGATGGCAGGACATCCAGGCAAAGATGTCAGAGAGGCAGTTTGTGATATGAGATTAGATAGAGGGGAGGGGTGGGGGGAGGAAAGAGAGTGTTGAGTGTCATCATCATAGAGGTGATATTGGAAGCTGTATGATTCAATGAGTTTGCCCAAGAACAAGTTGTAGAGGGAGAAGAGAAGCGGTTCAAGGATGGAGCCTTGGGGAAGTGACGTGGAGGAGGTACCAGCAATCGAGACACTGAAGGAGCGGTTACAGAGGTAGGAAGAGAATGGTTAAGGACTGAGTTCCCGAAACCAAGGGTGCGGAGCAAGTCAAGGAGTGAATGGTCAACAGTGTCAAAGGCAGCAGAGCGATCAAGCTGGATAAGAATGGAGTAGAGGTGATTGGATTTAGTCAAGAGAAGCTCATTAGTGATCTTAGCGAGAGCAGTCTCAGTTGAGTGGAGAGGACGGAAGCCAGTTTGAAAAGGGTCAAGGGAAGAGTTGGCAGAGAGGAAATCAAGACAGTGGGTGTAGACAACATGCTCCAGAAGCTTGGAGGCAAAGGGAAGGAGAGAGATGGGGTGGTAATTTGAGGGGTAAAAGGGAGGGCTTCTTTAGGATAGGGGAGACAGTAACATGTTTGAAAGCAGAGGGAAAGGAGCCAGTAAAGAGGGAGAGATTGACAATGTGCAGGAGAGATGGTGAGACAGAGGGGCAATAGAGGTCAAGGCGGGAGAGGATGGGGTCAAGGGGACAAAGAGCAGGGAGTTGATCTCATCAAGGGAAGCTGGTGGGAAGGAAAGCGGGGAGGCATATAGGGGATGGTGAGGAATGGTAAGTGATATCCTGGCAGATAAGTCCCCCTTGCTGACTTATCCTGAATCATCATCATCTTGTGTAACATTAAATGAGTAACTACACCTTTGTAACTAAGCCAAGCATGTGCACCTGCGACCTCATGAGTTCATGTGTGTATCCTTGTCTCTTCCTCTGTTTCTCTCTCCCCCCCCCCCCTTAGATTGTAAGCCTGCTGGGGCAGGGACTCTGTCTCTTTCTTACAATTGCAAAGTGCCCAGTACATTATTAAATGCTTAATAATAATACTTTTTATTAATCTTGTTCGTGAAAAATGAGGCGAGATCCTGAGCATCAAAGGAAGAGGGGGGTGGAGGACAGGGGGATTTGAGGAGGGAGTTGAAGGTAGAGAAGAGATTATGGGGGTTGCAAGAAAGTAAATCAATGTGGGTGGCAAAGTAGTGCTCAAGGGAAATGGCAGAGCTGAGGGCAGAAAGGATGAACTTAAAGTGGAGAAAATCAGTGTGCTCATGAGATTTCCACCAGAGGTGCTCAGCTGCATAAGAACAGAAACACAGGTGGCAGATGGAATGGGTGAGCAAGAGTTGGGGATTTATAAAAATTGTTGGATAATTTAAAGACAGTTCTGTTGATCTCATTCAGTGGTGACTGTTTGACTTTACCCTTTTAGACAAAATAAAGACAGTCCCTGACTTAGTTTAAAATCTAAGGGAAATGCAGGAGACTGGATGTGCTGGGAAATCCAGAGATAGCAGGTGACTTTATTTTGTGTTAAACTAAAAATGCTTCTTGTGGCATTGCACTCTTTCCCATAAGTGCTGAGACTTTTATGCCAAGTCCAGTATTGTAACCAGATCAAAGGATGGAGCACCTTGGTTTTGCTCCAGTGACAGCATAGCTCCATTGATGACTTACACCAGCTGGACAACTGGCTTATCTTTAGAAGAGTACATGTTGCTGAGAGCCACAACATGTAATACCCAATCTCAGGGATGGGACAGTTCTGCTTCCCCCAGCTCCTACCTCATATCAAAGTTCTGGCTCCCAGGTGGTCTGGTGGGTTCGGGCAACAGCAATAGTGGCACAGGGCATGCTTGCACTGCTCCCAAAGCCCCCGTAAGGCTCCAGTGGCCAAAATGAGGACTTGGCTTCTCTTGCTTCTGAGGGAGCCAAATGGGTATGCCCTTTGGCAGCCACTTCTGGCAAGAGCTGCAGTACAGATGCCCAAGAGCTTCCATTTGTCCACTTCAGCTGTATAGTTTATTCTGCTTGAACAATCAAATTCAGCTGGACAGTTTCACTATGTCTGAGTCTCAATTTGATTAAACACCAGCAAGATCTACAACATTTGAGTCAGGCACTGTAAAGAGTTAAGGCTATCCCAGAAACGTTCAATTATTGAGGTCTGCTTTCCGTAAGCCTAGAGTTTGAGTTTAACTGGCCTGATGCTATCCCTTTTAACTTACCTGTGCTGGTCAGGAGCGGATTTGATAGCATCTGGGACATACTCAAACTACAGCATTTTGCACAAATTTTGCAGCAGAGCCTCAGTCAGCATCTATGGGAGTGTGTAAGTAGTTGTGGTTGGTATACTGTGCCCCCAGTGTGTGACTTAACCTTCTGATCTCTGCAGGCTCTGGCTCTGATTGAGCTCTACAATGCTCCTGAGGGGCGTTACAAACAAGATGTCTACCTGTTGCCTAAAAAAATGGGTAAGTAAAGAAAATGATCCTGATCTGGATGTTCTCCCCCAACTAATTGATGTATGTGGGATCTGAGCAAAGTCCTGACCAAGTGACACCAAGGCCAGTCTCTGTGCTCTGTAAGGTTCTGCTGTCCACCCTTTCCTGCTCCTGCAAGAAACTATCAGGGCAGTATTGATTAGTGACTGGTAAAAGTGGAAATCTAGTTATTGTGGTGATGTATGTACACTGCCAATTAGTTGTCCATCTTGGTTAGACATGTTAACTTCCCCACCACTCTGACTGAGCCAGCACTTTCTAGCTAATGAGAGCATTTCCCCATCTACCAGTGCTGTACAATGCAGCTTCCTCTCATACTGCAGAGGAGCCCAGTTGCAAAGCAGACATGTCCATTTGCTCTACAGTCTGAATAGAAAAATCAAAACTGCTTTAACTGTTGAGATTAGAAGTCAGAACAGCAGTATGGGAGACTGCAACATCAGGCTTCTATTCCTGTTGCGATCTGAGGAGCAAACTGCAGAGTTAAAGAATATTGTTTTGCCTTTACTCTAAATGTCCAAGTTTTATTGCATTATTAATACATTAACTGGTCATTGTTAACCAGATAATTTACTCAGCAGCCTGTAACTGCCCTGATCAGTCATAGATTGCGTGCTTACAGTTAACTCCTTGAATAGAGACCAGGCTTTTCAGAACCATTCCAGCATGTCATTTAGAGCACAGGGTTTTTTTCTGTGGGCTCCCTGGACAGTCAGCTGGAGACTCTGAGGAAGATCCCTGCCAAGCCAGCGGGATGCAGAAAACTGAAAAATCCTGTAGCATGCTTTATAGGGGTCTGACCCTCCTTCCCTCCAGTATATCAGCTTCCAAACTGGGAGGAGAACAAGAGAAACTTTTTCCTGAGCAGATCTACCCACGGTCTCCAAATTCATTAGTGCCCCAGTATCAGCAACTAAGCCACAAAAAGAGGGGATCAAGGTCAAGAGGAATCCTCCACTCCTTCCTCACTTGCTGGTGAGAACTCCCCCTTTCCTGCACTCGCTGAGGCAGTAAGCAGAAGAGTGGTGTGTGGAGGCCTCCTGGCAGGCACTCCCGTGCTTCTTAAGGCCCACTATGCTTAATCATGCAGGCAGTAGGGTCAGGACCCAGCTGGAGTCTCCTTTCCTAGCAGGCAAGTATGTGATAAAATCCTGAGCAAAGTTCAGGATATGGTAGTCCCAGTGATCATGCTGGCCAAAGACTTAAAAAAGACAACATTGTGCATCCTGAGTCTGCCTCTAGTGGGAGAAGCACTTTCAAGTTTAAAAACCTAAACCATGGCCACTGGAGGTACCAGTATCATCTGACTTTATAGTCTTTTCAGAAGAGGAGAGGAGAGATTTTATTTCCTCCTTTTAGGAAGGAACTTGACCACTATTCAAGTCCTGAGTTCTCTGGACCTCTCAAGTCTGATAAAGAATCACTTCTCACTAGAGGATGGCCAAAAAAACCTCCCCTCCTCTTCTGAAAAGACTATGACAGGGGTCGGGAACCTCAGGCCCAGGGGCAAATGCGTTCCACAAGTTTTATGTGGCCCCTTTGCACTTCCTGGATCTGGCCCTTGGATCCAGTTCTTACCTCCAATCACTGAAAAACAGCTCAAAGGAAGGGAGCAGAGATGAGGTCATGCAGACAAGGATAGGGGACTGTTCCATTGCATAGATTCCTTGAGTGCATCCCTTAAGCACCCCCGCCCCAACTTCTGTGCGACCCTCAGAGCTTGTGCAAGCTTTCATAGCGGCCCTCGGGATGGAAAAGGTTTACCATCCCTGGACTACAGTATCAGATTCTCTGCAGGCAGCCAAGGACAAATCACAAGACAGAGAATTTCTGTTTAAATTTAGAGATGAGATTTTTGGGAAGTCCGTAAAGTGTTAAAACTTGAAAAGGAAAAAGGAAAGACTCTTCTGAGTCATTGAGAGAGGACTCCTCGTGGGAATATATACTGAAGACCCCTAGTAGAGATAAGGGTCTCCCCCTGGATAAGGCCTTTGAGAAAAGATAGGCTGAATGGTAACGTCAAGGCTTTATAAGACCAAGGAATCCATATATACTTTTCAGAACGTAAAGAAGCATTTCTCATTCATGTGAAATGTTTAATTCGAGCTACACAATTCACCTCAGTGCATTAACATTTTTGTAGGTGGGAGATAGAGGATGCTCCATGTAAATGTTTAAAAGACTGAATAAATGGACTCTAAAAACACCTTGAGCTATATGTACAAACTACTGAAGCAGCACGTTTTCCTTAGATGCAGTAAACTGGAAATGTCAGAATGAGTTTCTTAATCTGTGCAGTTTTCTCTGAGCTCAGAACCTGGCTTGCTAAAATGCACTTTAGCCTGTCATGTATCTTGAAGTCAGTTCCCACCAGTGCTGTCAAATATGCTGGGCCACCTAAACCATTCACCAGTTACTTTTTTGTTGTTGTTGTTCTTCCTAGATGAATATGTTGCCAGCTTACATCTGCCTTCATTTGATGCCCATCTGACAGAATTATCAGATGATCAGGCAAAATACCTAGGACTCAACAAAAATGGGCCTTTTAAACCCAACTATTACAGGTAATGCCATGTGAGAGGAACACACAGAAAAATCCATCTGATACTTTCTAATGCCACTTTTCCAATGACAGGAGCATGAGCTGTGGCTCTTGGGTGCAAAAGATAATGCCACCTAGGTGAATTGGACCCTTCTTCTGCTAGTTTGGGTGAACTGAATGACAGTCACAAAAGCTGTGTGGGCAAAGCTGGTGCACCCTGAGTGGTTTCAGAGGGGTGGGAGGAAGAGACATGGAATTTTGGAGGGGCAACAGCACTCTCAATCCATTAACAGAGAGCCATTTTCTGAAATAGCTGATCCTGTGGCTTCTAGTTTGGTGCCACTGTCTGACTCTTGTATCCTTTCCTTTATTTAAGGTATTGATGGACCAGAACACTGAAGAACAAGACCACACAAAGCTACACAAGATGGCTTTAGAGAGAATTATTTTTAAAGATTTTATTTTATTTTATTTCTTTCCTCTTTTTAAAAAACGTTTTATTTTTCTTTTATCCATGTGATTTTTATGGTCATATTTGGCTTTACCTGTTCATATGATTACTTCCCTCTCTCTGTATGTCTGATATGGCAGACAACCTGCGATTTGCTTATTGTTTTGCAGTTCAAATGATGTAGTTTCAGGTTTTCACGTCTGTTGCTAACAGAGGGGTTTCCTTTCCCTGTGAAGGGAGATTGGTTCCTGCAATTATATTATAACCTTCCCACTGCACCTTAGTCTTAGTTGGGATATCTGCAATTACTGAGATACTGTACTATTTTTATGTGTGGAATTATCTGCAAATTCTAAATTGCCTTAATAAGCCCAATTTTTAAGCTGCTAGATCAGTGTTCCTAACCCTGTATTGGAGCAGAGTGACACCTAGTGGCCAGCTAGGTTGTATGTATGTATGTGTTCCACTAGAAACTCCAGGCTCTGCTATGTGAAGGCAGTATGATGCCTGGTGGTATTGTAATCCCAGGTGGGTGTTAACTATTTTTTTTCAGGGTGCTAATGGATCTTGCCTACTCAGTGTCCTCCCCTCTCCTCCTTGTTTTTTTAGGCAGATTGTACCCTAAATTCCATTTCTTTCTTTTCTAACAGCTGGTTGTAAGACTTAAGAAGAGAAAGTATTTGAGATTAAATATTGTGGAATTGTTAGGGGCCATTAAGAGCCCAATTGGCCCTGGACACGCCTCTCTCAAAGGGGTTTATTGGGGCTCCTGTGAACTTTCTGGCATTTGAGCAGAAACAGAGATGACCCTTTTCAGCCCTCTGCCTCTGGCCTTTCTTGGCAGAGCACAGGAGGTATTCTGACAGTGTAGCAGCTTTTTCATCAATTTTAACAGTGTAGCTCTCCTGTTGAAGTCCAGTCGTACAATCGATGGACCATTCTGTCCTGCACTTAGTTCCATCTTCAGGCTCCATTTTTGTCATGAATGAAGTGGTATTCCTGCCCAGCTGCACTACTGTCTTCTGGAGCACTCAGCAGCTTTAATTACATCTTCTCCTCAGCACCAAGAGTGATGGGTTGCTTTGTCTTGTTCAACATTACAGTCCCAATACAGCAGGGCCTGATGCCTTATGGTTTTCAAGCCTGTATCCAGGTTTAGTGTGATGCAGATCACAGTGTAAAAATGCAACCCAGATTCCAAATTATTTCTCAGTGGCATGAAAAAGAGAAGGCATTTCAGCTCTGGGAGGCTTAAAGGCAGAGAAGGGGCTTTAGCTGAGAGCAAAGTATAGAGCCAGACACTTTTAAACCTATGCTGGAATCTCCAGGTACAATGACAATCAAGATGATGTGGCAGTGGAGTGCAAAAAACATTGAACCCACCTGTGCTCCCTGCCTTTTGTAGTACATAAGATACATTCCTAGCACTGCCTTGGTGTAAACCCTACCCTTGACAGTGTATGCTGCCATGCTGGACCTGGCAGACTGCTTTCCCTCCCTGATAACAGTTCTTAACTGATCAAAGCGTGAGTGGCTTAAGATTAAATGGGGTGGCTCATAACTGCAGCCCTGTCGTGATTGCCCCCATATTCCTTATGGGCACTTCTTTCTGATCTCCAGGTGCCTTGCCTTTCTTCCTCTGTCCTCTCCCCCAAATAGATTGGTTCCTTGATGACTGTATGGCACACTGAGCTGCCTCACCCTGCCAGGCCTGATTTCCAAGAATCCTGCCTTGAGTGTGTAGGGGCTTCCTTAGTCTTTCCACACAACTACTTCCCCAAAACTCCAGAATCTGACTTTCTATTGCAGTGCAGGTGTGAAGTGTGTGGCTATGGTGACTCCATGCTCTCTTGAGGGCCTACTCTTTCTCCTTTCCTCCTGCTCATGGAGAGAACACAGCTTGGAAGCACAGGGGCTTCCCCTCAGTAACTTATTCAGTCCAGAGGAATTGCTACATGCCAGGGCTCCTGACTCTCTCTTGCTTCCTACTTGCCTAGCTCTAGTACCGCAGCCTCTGATCCCAAAGCAGGCTTGGATGCCACTAAGCCAAGCAGAGCACGTTCCTAAATGTTCTCCATCATGACTTTCAGGAGGGTCCCTTGGATGGTTTGTCTAAGTCCCTCTGTTCCATTTGTCTCTCTCTGTGTATCATTTCAATAGGAATCTTAGCTAAGGGCTCCATCTCTATATAAGCCATGGAACAAATTGTCTAACGCCTGGTGACGCCTCAGTTCTGTCGGCGGGAGCATGTTAGCATCAACCCGGGTGGGATAGGTTTATTTTGTATATGAATGATTTTTAATGAATGCAATATTTAATCCTTGCAGTTGAGCAATAAATCATTAAATAAAGTCAGAGTAAAATTATTAGAGAAGCCATCTCTGCCTTGGGAGTTGTTGTTTTTTTAGACCTTTAACAGAATGGAAGTTGTTGAGCTCAAAGAAGGAGAAAAGATTGCCTGATAAAATCACAGTCTGTAACCCTCGTGTATCTGGAGCAGTGCTAGTGATGGTGTGTGCCATTAGCTTTTGTGGTACTCGTAGGCCTTAGGGACCCCAGATGCTCCAGTGTGTGTTCTTATGCCCCTTATGCAAGAGTGACCTTTTGCATAAGAATCCTTATCTCAAGTACTGAGCTCAACCCAACCTTAGTTTCTGAGGCTACGTCCTTTCTTATTTGTTCTGACATTAACTCACTGCTGTTGGTTAAACAACATACTCGCCTGAGCTCAAGGAAGATGCCTAAAGTCTAGTGCTGTCACATTGGTAGGTTTTAGAGGTAGAGAAGCTGTCACATTTAATGAAAGCATTGCTGATGCAGTCTCCCTGAATTTCCTGGCTGCCATTTTCCCTTTTGTTGCAGTCCCTAAGTTTCATCTAGAGTTGTCTGACACCAAGGTGCAATAGGGGCTCTCGCACCTCAAGGCCCCATGAAGATGGCATTTTCAAACCTGAGCACTAGCTATTTTGCTCCGTTGGTCTGTTTGGTTTTGTGGAGCTGGCCTTGTTTCCAACTTGCTAGTCTCAATTTGCCTGAATCATGTGATAGAGAAGGGGAATGGAAAGCACAGGAACTTGGAGATGTCCGTTTTGCTCCTGGTTCCGATTCAATAATACATGCATTTGCAAAAGTGAGGATTTTTGCTCTTTTATATCTGTACTTTGAGTTTGGTGGACAGGCTTAAGCTGCAGTGGCCTTCCCTCAGAGTTCATTTCATTAGCAATTTAATGAAAAAAGGTGTTGCAGTCTTATGTGAGATGCGGGCTGAGTAATCCTTGGTGATCCTCTGCAGCTGCATGTGTACACTGTCAGGCTTCCACAACTGACTGCTTCCTCCTGATGTGACTGGGCACTGAAGCTAACAAAATCCTTTATCAGAACATAGGAATTCTGTCTGTTTCAGTATCTATGTCCAGTGCCTTGAACAGAGCTTGTAAGTCACAGAAGAACAGTGCAGCTCGCACAAACATGGGTCTGAACCCCCTGGGCCAACTGCTAGTCTAGGTTGCTGGGTGGTCTAATGCTACTTTGGATTAAGGGGAGTAGGAGCATCTTCAAACAGTGGCTCTTGTCCATATATAGAAAATAGTGTCACGGGAGTTCCCACCTCCTCTGCATGTATACATAGCAGGTACAATCAGTCATGCACCCTGTCTTCCACAGCTCCTGTTCACTGGTTCCCATCTGCTTGTCCTTTGCCTGTTGGTTGTCCACAGATCTGATTGTACCAGAGGTGCCATTGGGTTGGGCTGGGTGCTGCCCAATTCCTCACTTTCCTTTTGGAGCGTAAGAGAAATTGGCTCAGCTCTGTTCTTACATCTCAGCCACATCTTTTCCCCCTCCCCTCCCCCCAACAAATAGAAGAATTTATGTCACTGCTTTAGTGTTTGGGGTTTTCTGTTTTCCAACTTGGCAAAACCAGTTTTTTTTAGGGGGGGGGAGTTGTTAAACCCAAAAAACACTAGTTCTTCCAGGCCTGTTTCAAATGGTGTTTGTCCAGAAGACTTTGACTTGCTCTGTTCCATATCACTCAGCATCTCCACCTTTGCGCTGAGAAACAATAGCAAGGGTGTGGGTCACATGGAATAAGCCCTAGCATGTGCTGGGAGAGGTGGTTGGGTGCTACAAGGACCGATGGGAAATCTGATCTTACTATCATTTTAACATTTTCCTCCAGAATCCTATAGAAGCAGTGTAGTATGAAAGGCGTCCATGTTCAGCTGGTATGAATTAGTATAGTGTGAGAAGCCTCAGCCTTGGGAAATTGCACAAAGATGGGGATATTTAAGATTTTTAAAACGGGGAAAGCTACTAAAGGGCATGTTCTATTTCCAACAAAAGCTGAGGCAAGTGTTAACACGCAAACTCAAGGCAACAGTGGCTGCTGGCACTGTCACATCCATGGGTAAGAATCACACAGTGAGTGTTGGTGCTGGTCTGGGGAGGTTCATAGGCATACCTGATTGCTGAAGGGATCATGTGTGCCTAAAGCCCTTTTAGGAAGCCCTGAGGTTGAGAGGGAACCTTTTGCTGGGCTTGCAGCCCTTTCCTTACGGTCTTTCTGGAGCCTAAGCAATGAGGAGGGAGAACAGCCCTTACCACCTGCTGGGGTGTCTTTCCCTCCTTGATTGCATGTTCTGTTCCTTTACTTCCTCTGTTTTGTTAAAAACAAAAGAGGTTATTTTAAAGAGTACACAACACCCCTGGATACCTTCCCCTTCCCTGGCTGGGTGTGTATGTGTGAAGTCTTCTAAATGTCCCTCTTTAAGATTAATTACTTGCTCTACCAAAGGCTTTCAATCAGACTGCAAATTATCCAGTGATGCACCAGCCTCTGCTGCCAGTGCCTTAAACTGCATGTAGGATTTGGGCTGGCATTGCCATGTTTAGTGGTGTCATGGGTAAAACTAAGATGGCATGATTCTCCTTTCTGGTGTAAATTGTTGTTTAGTGCCAGCAAAATGCTGCCAGTTGCAGTTGAGATTAGACAGGTTCCTGCCTGTAGGAACTTAAAATCTAGGAGGGCGATCTATTAATGAAGCTGAGAAGTTGCAAGTGCATGTGCTTAATGTAATTATGTGGGGAGGGAGAGAATCCTGAATAGTAAGGTGGTATAAAGAGAAGCATAAATGAGCAATCTGTGGGGATGAGATGGGGAAAGCCTGACAGAAGATTTTTAGGAAGGATTTGAAGGCTGGACGGAAGTAGAGTGTGTGTGTTCAAGAATGTAGTAAAGCAGGAATAACTATTGAACCTGTGGAAGCTACCTCAGGTTGAGAGAGAGAAGAATTGGGCCCAGAGGCCCTGGAGTTAACCACTTTTAAGGTGGTACATGAGAGGGCCTGCTGCTGCCATGGCTTGAGTTTCTGGGATGAAGGACTGCTGGGATGAGATGAACCATACCTCAAGAAGGCCGGGGAAGAATGTTTTTGGCCATAGACTAGTAAACCTGGTCAGGAAGGCTTTAAACTAGGTCCCATGGAGGATGGAGTCAAAAGCTCACAGGTTAAGTACAAAGGTGAGTACCAAGGAGGGGGACCTGTGCAATGAACTGGAACTGGGAGGGTTGCAGGTTAGCCCAGGAAGGCCAAGGTTAAATAGAGGGAAGGGCCCTTCTTGAAATTTCCAACCCAAAATCTTGAATGTCTGTTTATTTATTTAATAAATTTAATACCCTGTCCCTCCTGCCACAGCAGCTTGGGGTGGCTTACAATATATAAAAATTAAAAAAAACAATAAAACTATAAAAACTCTATAAAACATGGAGGTTGTCAAAGCCCACTGTAACCCACTCCCCACCATCGCCAAGAGCCTGGTGGAACAGCCAGGTCTTACATTTTTGTCAAAAGGAGGGGAGGTCTGGGGCCAACTGGGCCTCTACCGGGAGGGAGTACCACAGTCTGTGTGGCCACTGAGAGTGCTCTCTCCATCGTTGCCCCCAGTATACCTGGGGGATCTCAAGAAAGGCACCCCCAGTCAACCACGGGGGTCGATCCAGAGCCTGGGGAGTAAGGCAGTCCCGAAAATAGATAGGCTCCAGGCTGTTTAGGGCTTTATAGGCAAGTACCAACACCTTGAATCGGGCCTGGAAGGTTATAGGCAGCCAGTGCAGAGAGCTGAACACCAGTGTAATATGCTCCCGGCGGCCCAACCCCATAAGGAAACCGGCTGCCACATTCTGTACCAGCTGCAGTCTCCGAACAGTCACCATGGGTAGCTCCACGTAGAGCACGTTACAGTAGTCCAATCTAGAGGTGATGAAAGCATGGATGATAGTGGCCAGGTTGGCGCCTGAGACGTATGGCCAAAACTGCTGCGCCAGATGTAATTGGTGAAATGCACTCCTCGCCAGAGCCCCCACCTGGACATCCAGATGGAGCTGGGAATCGAGGAGCACTCCCAGACTACAAATCTGGGGAACCAGCAGAGGGCAAACCCCATTTATGATGGCGGACACCAACCCCGCCACCTTCCCCACTAACATCACCTCCGTCTTGTAAGGATTCAGCCTCAGTCAGTTGGCCCTCATCCAGTCCCCTACAGCCCCCAAACACTGAGTAAGCACTGAGACTGCCGGGTCTCTGAGTCGGATTAAAAAGAGAGGTAAAATTGGGTGTCAGCATATTGATGACATTGCACCCCAAACCTTACGACCTCGCCACGCAGCTGCATATACACGTTGAACAAGAGAGGGGACAAGATGGAACTGTGTGGGACTCCACACGAGAGGTCCCAGGGTGATGAAAATTAATCCCCGAGCACCACTCGCTGAGTTCTTCTGGCCAGAAAATAGCGGAACAATTTGAGAAAATCTCGCCCACTCTGGTTTGGTCCCACAAGTTAGGCACTAACATCTCATGGTCAACATTAATGCTCCAGAGTATGGGGAATAAACAAGATGAACTTGAAATCTTATTATATGAAGATAACTAGCACTGTGGCGCCTTTCCTTTCGGGAGGACCTCGGTTTTCTGTGGGGCTCAATAGCCCCATCATACCGAAAGTCAGTCTTTTCCAATCATGGGGTAAGTACTTAGGTGCATACGGCACATTTAAATCTGGCCTCCACCTCCCCTGCAGCCAGCCTGTTTCACCAACGGTCTGTTAAGGCTTGTCCTAGTGCTGCAGGGATCAAGCTTTGTACACAGAGTTTATATGAAAAGCCCCTCCTGGGCTGGTATAAAGGTAACTCCCACTTGCCTTGCCCTGCAGCAATGCCAGTCTCCCCTTCTCCAGCAGTTGTAAGTAGCTTGCCTGGGCTAGAGCCTGGTTAGTCCTGTAGCCCTCTGGATCCCATTAGGATTCTTTCCCCAATCTCTGCACCCCTCCCTATCAAAGAGGCTAAGAGGTTACTTGAGCAACGCATTTGGGATGTTGATTTACAAATTTTGCGTGCCGCGGCAATTATCTCTAAGGTCTCCCCATGGTATAGATTTTGGATACCAGGTCTCTCTGGTTGCAAATATCTAGTTTCAAATCTGCCTATGATGTATAGAAGAGCTTTTACTGCTCTCAGCTTCCAGGTCATGCCTTCAGTGGTAATGCAGGGAAGGTATACTGGAATTGAGTACGCGAACAGACTTGGTGTTTGCGGTGTAGGAGTTGTTGAAGATCTTCAGCATTATCTGTTGTTTTGTGGTGGTCATAAATGCAGCTGTGATCAGCTGTTTAGTCTGAAGATTGAAGCTGAAAGATTACATACTTTAAAACTACTTTCTTTGTTTACATACTTTACAACTCTTCCTTGATTTGGCAGCTGTAACAGCAAAAGAGTTGGCTTAAGAATAAATTGCCTGAGGGGTAGGGACTCAGTTCGATATTTTATTTTTTAGTACTGCATCTGTATGTGTCTGTATTGTATCCTGTATTTTTAACGTATATTGTCATGGCCTATGGCTAGAACAATCTATATATCTATATTCCCCCCCCGATTTCTGTGGAGAGCTTGGCTTTGGAGCTTCTTACTCCACAATTTCCCCCACAAAAACTGACCGTTTAGCCCTTAAGTACCCATAGGTCTCTGGGGTTTTCCAACCTGCTTGGCGTTACCCTATGTTCTGTTAGCACCTGCCCACTTTTAGCACTAGCCCATGGCATGGTCCTCCTTTATTGGCTGCACCTGTTCCTTTTTTGCTGGTGCTAACTCACTCTGTTACAATAACAATAGTTTAATAGGCATCACTGAGATTTGGTGTGATGACTCATACAAATGAAATGTAGGAATCGAAAGGTACAACTTGTTCTGAAAGGATAGGCAAGATGGAAGGGGGGAGGAGTATCATATGTCAAGAATGTATACACCTGTTCAGAAGTCGGAGTGAGCATGGTAGTTCTATTGTTTGAGTTTGATTTATTAACGGCCTCAGCCAAAAACCAAAGAAATTTAATACAAAAGTACAAAAATAGTTCTATTGACAATATCTGGGTAGGGATAAAAAAGGGAAAAGAGAGGCTTACCCTTAACCGTATGCTTATTTACACCCTCAAAAAAATCCAATAATTAGTGAGGCATGACTTCCCTTTGACTGTGACTTTTCCCTTTTATGCCATGTTCATCAATATGTCCCAGTAATTCTGTTTTTCACAACCATTTTCACCAGTTTGCCTAGCACTGGTGCAAACTACACCAGTCTGTAGTTTACAGGATTGTCGCTGGAGCCCTTCTTAAATATTGGTGTTACATTCGCTACCCTTCAATTCTCTAGTACAGTGGCAGATTTTAGCAATAGGTTACAAATTACCAATTGTAGGTCTGCAACTTCATACTTAGGTTCCTTCGGAACTCTGGAGTGCATACATCTGGTTCTGGTGCTTTGTTACTATTTAGCTTGTCAGTTTGCTCCAGGATTTCTTCCATAGTCACGTTGATTTGTGACAGTTCTTCTTTAGTCATGTTGATTTATGAGTTCTTCCACTTTATCACGTACAAGAAATAGTTTTGGCATATCTCCCCACTATCCTCTGCTGTGAAGACTGAAGCAAAGCATTCAGCATCTCTCTAATGTCCTTGTAATCTCCGAGTGCTCCTTTCACCACCTGCTCATCTAAATAGCCCAACTCACTGCAGGCTTCTACAGGTCAAACTTTGACTATGTGACTGTCCCACTTTGGTAGCAATGTCACACCTCATGTTGAGGATGGAATTAAGACAGCAGCAACTTGAATCATAAGCACAAAACAAACTTAGTTTCAGTGTTTTGCACTGACATCACCTCTAAAGTAAAGCATGAGTCCGCTTTCTTTTATGAATTGAAGTTGTGGAAACAGAACCCTGTTCAGTTTTAACTAGTTCTTAGGGTTTGTAATAATGTAGTGAATGCTTGTTCAAAGGGCCTGGCTGAACCAAATATTAAAGCAGTGTTGTAGTGCATGTGTGTAATTTGTAGATTGCTTTTACCATTAGTTCAGACCTGCAATAAGTGTAATGTTATCATCCTCTCCTATTGATCATTCTCAGGGAAGAATTTCAAACCCAGTCCTGAGTGGCTTGTTGGTTTTGAACGCATGGGGAATGCACTAGGAACATGTGACAGAGCTTCTGTAAGTGGCTTCTGGACTATCTCTGACTGCAAGAATCAAACCTGGCCTTTTTTTAAATTAGGTCTGGTTGAGCTGTGACTTTACTCCTGCCTGAAGAGTGCTGTGATACTAGAAAGTTTGCACTCTTACACACCAATGGAATCTGGTCCAACTTACTAATTTAAAGTGAATTAGGAGAAAGTCTTTAAGCATTAAGTTAGGGGACCCTAGATATTGTAAACTAAAGTTGTTTGTAAAAGCCAAAGTGGGGCCATGGCCCTAAACTCCATGTGCCATGAGTGGTACCTGCTGCTACAGCGATTAGAAGCCGCTGCCCTAAGAGAGTATTCGCTCAGGCATTCGTGGAGGCCCCTGATGCTAGCTATCCAGCTGCGAACTGTGAAGAGTCCTACAGCGACCCCTTTAATCGGTCAGTCCCAAAGATCAGCTGGCTCTTTACTTCCTCCCGGACCGAGGCTACCCTGTGCTCAAGAACTAGGCTGAAGCAGCGGGTACGGAGTGGCCGCTGCATCAGTATGGACAATGAGCGGGAATCTTTCTCTGATGTGGGAGCACTTTCTCTTCCCCCACCGCTGTCTACCGTGAACCTAGCGGTAACCTGCTGTTGGGAACACAAGACAGAACTGAAATCCGGATTAGATCCCTGAGCGGGACGTTTCTGTATTGTACTAGTGCGCTTAGCATTATGCTGGCACCGTTCAATTGTTCAATGGGGCTTGCACTGGCAGTGGGGCACTTTGGGGGATCGGATCGGGCAAGCAGCCCGTTCAAGGTCCTATTGGAGCGAAGGGAGCTAAGTGCTGGCAGCGCTCCCGAGAGCAGTCGCGGCCGGCGGGGCAACCGAGCACCACCACATGGATGGCGCAGAAGAGCTTCTCTCCCTCTCCCCCGAAATAGTTCCTACTATTGCAGATATCTAGCGAAGGAGGAAGCCACACCCTTGGGTTCAAACACTGCGAAGTGCTGCTCTTACTGCTGCATGTGAGGGGGAGCCGCCTGCTCCTGGCTCCACACCCAACATGGCTGCCGCACCCGCTCTCTGAATGCCAGCTCGGTCGCCCACGACACGCCTAAGATGGCTGCCCGCGAGGCCGTGTGGGTCACTTCCTTGTTGCCACACCTGGGAGGGTGACAGATCCCGTGAGAGGGAATCTTGTCGTCTCGCGAGATGTTGAACTGGGCGGGGGAAGCAAGATGGAGCCGGGTGGTATCGGCGGATGCGGGGGGCCAGGCTTGCTCATCGTCAACAACAAACAGCGGGGTGGGGGGCTGCTCCCGGGCGGCAAGCTCAACCGCAACCAGCGAAAGGATTCTGAGGTCAGTGGGGCTTGGGCTGGCTCTGAGGGGATGTCATCCCCTTCCCGCTCTCGGGTGTAGTTATCCTTCCTGGCACCTACACCCCACCCCCCGTGTCGCCAGGGCTCTCCTGTGGCCCGCACGGCCCCTTCCTCACCTACCTGTTTCACTGAGTGGCCTTCGTACTACCCTCCCAAGCTGTCCGGGCACCTCCTGCATTGGTGTCCAGGCACAGTTTCTGCTTTAGTTCTCACTAGGATTTGGGCACTGAACCCGGCATCTTTCCCACCCCCTTGGCACCAACCTAACCACTGGCCCTGTCACCATCAGCTTGGATGTGGGATTTGGCCCTGGTAACTTCCTTGTCTGTTCCTGGTTGGGATGTGGGCACTGGTCCTGGCACCTTCCTGTCAGCTAACATTTTGGCCCTGGCACCTTCCCTGCCCCACCTCTGGCTGAGATGTGGGCAGTGGTTCTGAAATCCGCTTAAGTGCTATGCAGGACGCTGGTATGCACAACACGTACTTTCTTCTCCACTGGTGGCAGTGGCCCTGACACAGCCTTCCCTACCAAGCAACCCTTGTCCTGTTACCTGCCTCTCTGAGTTCCTAGTTCACACAGACCAACTCTGAAGCACCCTTTACCCCACCCTGGTCTGGTCATTGGTGCTGGTCCTAATAGTGTCATCCCTGGCCAGTCACACCAACAGTGGCCCTTGCACTAGCAGCACTGGTACACTCGTTTGTGTAGGTGTCTCTTATGGCAAGTTCAGCCATGGTCTGCAAAATACTTGTGCCAGCTAGAATGAGCAGGCCCAGCTCTGCAGGAACGTCTCCCCTGGAACAGACTCAGACTTGCTAATCTCTGCTAGGGACGCTTATGCTTATTGGGGGTATTCCTGAAAATAGAATAAGTCATGGAATCTTAGGGTTGGAAGTAGTCCAACCCTAAGTAGCTCTGCAGGATAACTATAGCTACAACAGGTGACTGTCCAGCCTCTTCTTGAAATGAACAGCCCATAACTTTCCTAAGGAACTTATTCCATTGCTGCATAGCTCTTAGTTTTTCCTGATATTTAACCAAGATCTACCTTCTTGTAACTTAAGCCCATTATTTCTAGTCCTGCCCTCTATAGCAATGAAGAAAAGTTCCTTGCCATCTGCTTGGTGACATCCCTTTAGACATTTGAAGACTTCTATCATCTCTTCTTAGCTTTATTTTTGCTAGGCTAGCTATAGCTCCTCAGGCTTTCCCTAGTTCTTCATCCCGTTAGTCCCCCTCACCTGACTTACTTGGGGGCCCTTTCTATGTAACTTAGGCTGCTTGCCCACGTTACTGAAATACACGCGAGTTAGAAAACTCACTGTATTCTTTGAACTCGCATGTGTTTTGTGATGGGAGGCTGCACGCATTAGCTGACTTGCAGATACTTGCAGGTCACATGGTTAGTGAACATCCGTGAGTGAAACTTCCTTATCTGCACCCACGTTACCCAAAGATCTGTGAGTTTGGAAGCAGAGAAAACCCCGCCCTCCTCCTTTCCCTGTATCCCTTGCGAGAGTTCATTTCCTGTCATGTGACTCCCCAGGCTTCAGAGTAGCTTGTGCTCTCCAGGGGATCAGGAAAGGGACTGTAATCTGCTTCCTCATGCCTCTTCCTCCCATAGTCTGTATGGTTAAAATGACCACAGGAGGACTGGAAGACAAATCTCACGGTGAGCAATGAATGCGTATGTTTTGGCCATCTTGTATAAGATAAAATCTCGCTGTGACTTACAACACCTGCAAGCAACAGGGCAAGATTTTCAGCCCTGTTAAACTCACATGTTTTTTGTACTTCATGCGTTTTGCTGCTTGCTCACGTTACTGAAATACCCGTGAGTTTGTAACTCACGGATATTTCAGTAATGTGTGCAAGCAGCCAAAGCTAAGCTCATGCACCTACATCCTTTCAACTTCATGAATGTATTCCTCTCTTTCCCTCAGTTTTCCCCACCCTTCATCTCCCGTTCCTTGTCTGTCCCTCGGGCAGAGACCTATCTACAATTAACAATTGTAAAGTGCCAAGTACGTTGCTGCCACTATGTAAATACTTAACAATAATAATAATAAAAATATACCCAGTTTTTCAACCTTTCCTGCTTTCCATGCCCTTTACCATCTTCGTTGCTGCTCCAATTTGTCAGTGTCCTCCTTAATATGAAGTGCCCCAAAGTGGATACAGTACTCTAGGTGAGGTCGAACCAGTGTGAAATAGAGTGAAATTATTACCTCCGCTGTCTTGGAGACAATGCTTCTTTTAATGCAACCTGTATTGTCATTAGCCTTTTTTGCCACCACATTACATTGTTAACTGATCGATTTGTGATCAAACATAATATCTAGATCCTTCCCATATGAGCTGCTGCCAAACCAGGTATCCCCCACCTTATACTTGTGCATTTGGTTTTTCTTCCCTAGATGCAGAACTTTGTTTATCTTTTGTTCTGCTTTATCATTTTAGTTTCAACCCAAATTTCCAATCTATCAAGGCTTTTTAAAATCTATCTTCCAAGGTGTTAACTGCCCCTACCAGTCTTGTGGCATCTGCAAACTTGATACGTATTCCCTTACTCCTTCATCCAAATCATTAATTATTCAGCCCTCGTCAGGGCTGAGTAGTTAAATACGGGATCACTCCCCATTGTAAAGACTGAAACTTTCAAGTGTTCCTACGAATAAATGGGTGGTTCTGTGTTTCTGAACATTTCTCTGTATGTTCTCTTTGGGGATAGGGTGGTACGTGCAAAATTTCAAGTAGGTCCATTGAGCCAATCCAAAGTTATAATGATTTTAAGGTTAATTGGTTCATGTCACTTTGACCGTGTCAGACAATTTTTTGCAGGCTGATACCTTGCCCGTTTCACCAAGTTATGACTGACAAATTCACATGTATATAGCCAGAGGAGTCCATCAGTAGCTTAGGATGGACTGATAATCTTTGGTGAAGTAATAAGAGTTATTTAAGTTTGAAAAATCAGTTCTTGCAAGTTGCACAGTTGCAGTCACGCAGGGAAGGCAGGAGCTGTGGCCGGCTGGAGGGAGTCCCAAGTTTTTCTCTCCACTGCCCGTTGTCTTTTCAAGTCTGTGCTGCTCTCTGTCTCTTGAACGGTGTCTGCTTAATTAAAGATGTTTGGGTCAAGAGACCTGTAGAGTGTCTGCTCCAGCTGAAGAGCTAAGGAGCCTGCCTGGGAGAGGGGGAACCCTGGTACATCCAAGTAGTTGGGGAAAGTGTAAATAGGCTTCCCTGCCCCAGCACAATCCACCTATGGGGCACTTAAACAGTCATTGCTGCTGGGAAACTTCACCCAGCCACCTGGATGCTTTGGGGTCCATCCAAGTGGCTGAGGGGAATTTAAATGGCTGGTAGTGGCAGTAGTCGAGTCCCCAGCTTCTCGCTGGGCTCATCACTTTATTGCTGCTGGAGCAGGACTCGATTTCTTCTGCCTCTCTTTCATTCAACCACCACTACTAGAGCAGGGTCCCATGCTGGGACAGGGTGCCCTGCAAGAGTTTTCCTGGTGCTGGGGCAGCCCTGGGAACACAATCCCAAGGCTTGTCCAGCCTAGGGTAGCCCCTGCTTTGGTTTCCCTGTACTACTGCCTTTGAAGCAGTAGCACAGCCCTGCCTAGCTCCTTCCTACCTCCTGCCTGCCAGAGCTCAGAAACAGGAGTGGGCTGAGGACTGTCGGGGAGATGACTGACTGGGAAGTGTACAAGGGCTACCATGCCCCAGGCTGCACCAGCATTCATCCAGGCGATTAGAGGAGGTTAAATCAGCCGACACAGCCTCACTTTATTTTTGCAGGGTTCACTGGGGAGCTGAGTGCCTGATCCTCTTTGCTTTGGCATAAGACACAGCTGGGGGTGGCTAGTCCACAACCTGCCTAGTTCTTCCTAGCTCATTAGATTTGCCAGAGGTCCAATGTGCAGCACGGGGGCAAGTTAATGCAGCTAGAGACAACTTCCTCCCTCGGCAGGAGTTGGGTCCATTCCCTTCTTACACTTCCACTGAAAGAGTGAGGCTGATTCCCAGCACCTGCTAGCAGAGTGGAGCCATGTCCCATCCACTTTACTGGTAACCTGAGAGGAGAGCAGGGAGTCCACAGGGGCCAGCGTTCAGTTAAATCACAGCAGCTGACAATTTAACACACACAGCAGCACCCTGCCGTGCTTCCCTGTTTTATTCTGTTATTTCCCCCAGCCCCCGATTAGGGGCTGCAGTCGCTCAATTGTTTCCCAGTGACTCAAACACCAACAAGTTGCAATGTGTGCGTGAGGGAGTCAGTGGAAGTTTCAGCCCTGTTTTAAATGCAGATTTAGCATTCAGATCAAATCTAAACTCCAAATGTACATTTAAAGTGAGGCTGGAACTCCCATTGACTCCCCCACACACGTAACACTAATCAGGCACTTACTATACATGTTTTGGGGCCCCACAGACATCAGATTGAATCAGTCTTTGTGTGTGTCTAGGTGGAGTCCAGGATGGACTCAGAACAGCTGTTTTGTTTAGCCACCAAGTTTAGTTCAGATGGAGCTTGTAAATAGTTGGTGCTAGCCCCAGCTCTTTGTCAAAAAGGTCACCTAGGGAAGCAGATGGCATATATATGTATTTGGGGGGAGACTTTAAAGATCCCTATCTTTTTTTGTCCTTTAGATCTACAGAAACCATTCCATACTTTAGCATCTATCTTGCCTAACACAGCATCTTCCTAACGCATCCTTTGCTTTCCCTGAAAACATTAGCAAATTAACTTGTCATCCACATGGGGGTGGTGTGCACTCGCCTATGGAGTGCAGCTGGGTGCTCTGTTATCCAGAGGGGGTTGAGTACATGGAAGGGGAGTGGGGTGCTCCTGCAGCCTTGCAAGTGGCTTGGGGGTGCCTGGATGAAGCCTGATGAATGGGGCTGCTCTCTGGGGCTCAAGCATCCATTGTGAAAAGTTAGGGTGGGGAAACTTTTCACACCTAGGTGTCACTTTGAAAAATTGGCATAAGCTCTGATAGCTTCCTAGAAGTTGGGGGGCAGGTGTGCTTAAGGGGAGTTCAGGAAGAGGAGGGTGCAGAACCATGTCTCTGTGCTATGGATCTACCCCCCATGGATGGATCATGCCAGTCATGGGTGGAGTCAGATCTCGCTCCCCCTCAGGACTGGCCCTGATGATGCAGGTGGTGCCCAGAGTAGCCTCTTGCTGACAGTGCGCTTTCCACCCCCTAGCACAGAGCAATGCCCCCATCTGCTTCACACAGCTTGGAGAGGTAGCTCAGAAGCTTTCACACACTCACTCACAGAAGTGGGTCCAATAAGAGGGATCACCCCCAATTTATTGGTCTCCTGTCTCTCTTCTAGGAATGGAAGGAGTCTGGGATGTGGATCAGGTCTGTGTACCCAGTCCGAGAATCTGCCCTCATGTGAAGGGGATAAGGGTTTGCCAGGGGTATGACTGGAGAATAAGGTTTACCCCACAAGAGCTGGCTGGGGGCTACCTGGAACTCTCGTTATATTTCTGGTCTCAAATTTTAACCAACTTTCAAAATGTACCAAGTTTAATTGAGGGAACAGAGACAAAGTAGTGCAGTAATATCTTTTATTGGACCAACTAAAGTTGGTGAAGGTATGCAAGTTTTCAGACCTCACAGTGTCTTTCACCAGGAAAATTGGCTTACATCAACTTTTGCAGTCAGGTAGCTGATCTCTGCCTCTTAAGTCCATTTTCCAAAACCCATATTTGATACTTTATGTCCTAGAGTGACACAATGTATCAATGTGTAAATGCTACAGTGGATCATTAGCTGATACAATATATTGATTACAGACTGGCATTTGGCTGAGTCCAGCTGTAGCTCCAAATATCCCAGCCCGTGGGTCATCTGGCTTCAGAAGCAAGTTTTTTCCTCAGCCAGGTGGATGGCAGCATTGTTGTCTTCTCTGTGGTCTCAGGAGCAGCTCCTTTATAGGGAGGAAGTCTATTATATATTAAAAATTAACATTCTATTCCTCACATCTGAAGAAGTTTGGAAGTTTTCTTAACCAATAAAACTTTCAGTTTACAAAAACGTTAAATGCGGGATCATTTCTAAAAAAAACAACCCTTACATTTAAAAAAATATGTTAAACAACTATTTTAATGATATTCACTATGACAAAATGTACAGTCCATAAAGCATGGAAATTATATTATGCTTATTTATGCAAATTAATACAATTACTATTTATTTACTAATACGAACATTAGTATAACTTACATTTATATTTAAATGTAGTTCTCTACATTGTTCCAAGACTTTCTTCCAATGATTAGTTATTTATTATTTCCATAATTACTTATATTTATGCTCACCAACTTGCCACCTCAACATCACAATTAATCCACTGCATTAAACTCTGTCTTTCTACGTGGGGCAGTTTGTCTTATTTTATTAATATAAATGTATGTAATAAATTGGACTTGTAATTTTTAAAGTATTTCTATAATCTCAAGTTCCAATATGTGCTTGAAAAGAGAGCTTAATGCAGTGTATTTATTGTGATGTTGAGGTGACAAGTTCATGAGTCGAAATATAAGTAATTATGGAAAGAATAAATAACTAATAATTAGAAGACTAAGGCCGCAATCTGGCTGTATTGATGCACCGGTGGCAGCTGTGCCATTGGAACGCCCTAGGGCGCCGACAGCCACAGCACCTGATTCAGCTCCAGTCCGGCCCCTGCGTCATGCAGGGGGAGCTGGAGGACTCCACCGCAGGGCCAGAGAAGAAGCAGCAGGAAGGGGGACTGGCAGGGGTTCCCTGACCCCAGGAAGCTGCTGCACACCAGCCAGAATGCACGCGCTCGGACACACGCACAGTGCCCTGCCTGCAGCTTTGGCCTATGCGACCCGCCTCACGTGGCTGTCGCATGGGGCACTGTGCGTGTGTCTCAGCACGCACGTTCTGGCTGTGCTTAAGGGTCGGCATAAGTAAGCAGCTGGATGTCCCCCTTGGACCAAGGACAAAGCCCTGTGGGACCCCGCTTGATGTCTCCCTCCAGTGCTTGGCTATTGTTTGCCAAAGCTTTCCTGGTCATGGGAAGCATTGCTGCTCCTTGTTCCAGTCAGATCAGAAAGACCCTGTGTTTGCAGTACCATACAATATGTCTAGGGAAAATGGCACAGAAGTGTCACCAGTTGTGGTCATTGGTAGATGTATGGTTTTGGGGGGCGGGGGGTTTCTCCCTTTTTTTCTCTCTCTATTGATTCAGGTACATTATTACAAAAATACCCTGAGTACAGTAGTTAATAAAACAGTATAACAAGATACTCCAACAAACACACAAACCAAAGCAAGGATAATGTGCCACAGGGTCTCATACCACAGTAGATGAACAAGAAAGACCTAGGATTCATGGACGTGAGATGACACTTGAATAATCATAACCAGTTCAATTTGCAGCAAAGTCTTTATTAAATGTCTTTAAATTTCTGCAAGGCAGATGGATTTATTTGATCAATTCAAACCTTGAGTTGCTGCGATGATGTCCCAACATGGGTTCCACACCATATAAAACTCCCCTAGCCTGTCATGGATATCTGCTACAATTTGTTCCATTGATATTGTCAACCACAAGAAATTGATCTAATTCAATATCCAGGGACTTTGTTCAAACTTCCATGAGCTAACATTGGTATGGAGAACTGTCAGCCGTAGTTGATGGCATCAGTGCTTAATTTATAAAAATGAATTGCCAGGGCCCAAGCCTGCCTCAGAATCCACACCCACTGCCCCAGAGCTTGTCAGAATGACCCCTATTCTCCAGCTAGCAATCTAGCCTCTGGACTAACCAGCCTCTCTACAGCTTAATATAAAACAGGAGTTTTTGTGATTTAATCTATGTGATAGCCAGCACAGGGGATGGGGCAGAAAAGTCATTAATGAAAGCCAAATAAATCATTCTGTTTTTTCTGACTTTTGTTTCTAACCCTGAAATAGCCAATATTGGCCTTTTCTTGGACTTTCACATTTCTGGATGCACGTTCCTACTGGGAACATTTCCCGGGGCTCAGCCCCCCCCCCCTAAATTTAAAGCCCTCCCCCCCCAAATTAAGGCCTGCCTGGCATGAATGTTGGTGATCTGAGATAATATCCACCTTGGGCCCTATTCCTAGTAATGCCAGCACCAGTTGGAATGGTAGTGTGTCGCCAGTAGTCAAGTTCATATGCGTCCAAACAGCTTGCCAAAAGTTGCTCACCTCTAGGAGAGTTTATTTATTTATTATTATATGTTCAGCAGAGGGTATTTTAGTAAGTTACCAAGATAAAATTCAGGCAGCATTTCTAATATAAAACTTTAATAAGAGTGACCTGCAACAACAAGGTGTAAATGTAGAAAATCTTGGTAAATATCTTTCTGGTTGGGTTTGGTTTTTGTTTGTTTTTTGTTGATTTTGAGACTTGCTCCTTTGAAACTGTTTTCTCTTTGGCTTCCAGGGCTGTTCCGAATCACCAGACTTGGAGTTTGAATATGCGGACACAGACAAGTGGGCTGCAGAGCTATCAGGTAAGGGAACTCATTCAGTTGGCCTTGTTCACAAGCAGGGTTGCCAACTATGAAATTTTTAAATTACAGACAAAAAAGTTTTTCTGGCAGCAGTTATTTTTTAAATGGCAGCAGCATGAAATAATTGTTCTTGTCAAATGCCAGTCAACTTGCTGAAAATGGGCAAGCTCATTCATAAGTAAAGTTAATCTAATTTATCATTATCGTGTCACCTCAAAAACAATGTATTAAATAAACTCTCAATAATAATAATAAATTTACTAAGTACAGAGAACTTCAGCAATCCAGTTTCACCATTGGCACTGCTGGCTTTTGAGAGTCTGGCTTCCCTTGTAAAAACTTGTGTTGTCTGTCTTCATCCCCCTTAATCACTTTTTATCCTCAGGCTCAATTGAACCAAATTTAGTAGAGGGGCAGATGACCCAAAAGTGAGTAGGGCCCTGGACTTCCATAAGAATATATGCAGTTGAAGGAGAGAGATGTCCCCATTTTGTAACTGAAAAATCCCACGGTGTCCCATTGAGGACTGTTCCTACTTGCGAAACCAGGCTTCCTTAGTTCAGTACTTGCTGAATGGAGTTGCTTGTTCTGCATTTCTCCTGTCTAGAGCAGCCAGTCAGTTCCAGCTAGCAGGATGCTACAGCATTTGCAATGAAAACCTCTAAAGAGGTTTACTGTAGATCCAGACAAAAGTCTTGTCTTATTGGAAATGGCAGTTTTAAAAATGTAAGCATTTCACTTGATTTTCAGTCATACAAAACATTTTTATAGATCTTACATTTAGGGTGTTGAGGACAATATGGGCCTTTTTACACAGACACTCTTAACACCCATAAAATGGGTGTTATATTTTATTATACATGTTGCAGGGCACCACTGCAGCCAGTCACCATGGGCCCTGTGCACACATGATGCCTCCACCCAGTTCCTCTGGGCGGAGATGGGTGTTGGCCGGTGGGTGGGGAGCATTTCTCTGGGTGGAGATGGGTGGGGGCATCTGTGTAGACGCCACTTTCGGCGGATGTTGGTGAGTGTTTGCTCCCGGCCAACACCCATCTCCACCCACGGAGCAACAGACGCCACTGCCAGTTGCTCCGTGGGACTTAGGGGCGTAGCAAGGTTGAGAAGGGCCCGGGCTCAAGCGTCAGTTATGGGCCCCTCGTGTGCGCGCGTGCAAAGCACGCCCGCGCTCCAAAAAGCCAAAGTGGATGGAGCTTAAGGGATGGGACGGGGCTTGCTGACCGCTTCTAAATATACAAAATCCAGCAGCTAGGAGTTATAACTGTGGCCATAGACAAGCATGGCCTCCCAATGCTTCCCACCCCTCCTCCCGAGCCGAATGTCTACCACCAGTCTCCAGGAGTGGTTCCACTGCAGGGGCAGCCGGGTGGGCAGTGAGGCAGGCACAGAGAGACTGACTGCATCCACTGCCTTACTGGAGGAGGGGAGTGAGCTTAGCCAGTCTGGCCTCCAGGGCCTGTTGCTTCTTGCTGCTGGTGCCACCTGTGCCTTGTGCACGCATGCGGTGCAACTAGTCCAGAGGTGGGTGTGTGTGTGTATGTATATATATAACCAGTTCAGTTGTGCCCCATAATCAGTTCATTCTGCCCCCACCCAATAACCAATTCATTTGTGCCCCTGCCCCCATATAATCAATTCACACTGATTCACCAGTTCAGTTGTGCCCCCATAATCAGTTCATGCTGCCCCCACTCATAACCATTTAATTTGTGCCCCCGGGGCAGCATGAATTGATTATATGGGGGGCGCAAATGAACTGATTATGAGGTGCGGGTTTAAAGACAGTATTCTTGTTAGCAATAACTTCATTAAGAAAAGTTAGTGAAATAGCTATAATCTCAGAACCATATTTGTAGATTTATTTTCCAAGATAGAATATATATTGCTTTACATCCTAAATTCCTACCTAAGATAGTATAAGTAAGACAGTTGTGAGAATGTGGCCCTTTTTACATGGGCTTCTCCCACCCATGAACACACAGAAATCTGTGTGTTCATGGATGGGGGAGCCCCGTGTGAACAATGTGGTGCACACACCCATGGTGTGTGGGGGTGCATGCACACCCGCCTTACTCGTCCCCACGCACAGAGCAACTAGGGGAAACGGTTACTCCGTGGGTGTGGATGAGTGGGGGGGGGTGAGTGGGGATGCATGTGCAGCCGTGTGCATGCCCTGGCGTGCCCACGGACCTCCCCCACCCGG
>QEPC01013369.1:493276-535555 GCA_003113815.1 Sphenodon punctatus
GCCCCCCCCCCCCCTTGCACCATGGTACCTACGCCACTGCTGTGGGTGGGTGTGGGTGGAGATAGGTGTTGGCTGGGAGCAAGCACTCACCAACACCCACTGAAAGTGGCGTTTACATAGACGCCCCCACCCATCTCCACCCAGAGAAATGCTCCCCACCCACCGGCCAACACCCATCTCCACCCAGAGGAACTGGGTGGAGGCATCGTGTGCACAGGGCCCATGGTGACTGGCTGCAGTGGTGCCCTGCAACATGTATAATAAAATGTAACACCCATTTTATGGGTGTTAAGAGTGTCTGTAAAACGGGCCTATCCATTTACTTTAAGAGAAATTGCTTGAGTGAGGGAAGTCTTTAAAACAATCCCTTCCCACCTTTGATTTATTATTATTTAAATTGTTATAGCACTTATCAGTCCTACTAGGTTTATGGGGGGTGCGAATATATTGGAAAAAGACAATCTGAACAAGAAATTACAGTTGAAGGCCTGGATTTATATCCACCATGCTAGTGACATTAGGAGCTAGCATGGCAGGAGACTAATATGCTAGACTTGAAGCTGGCAGTCCTGGGTCCAAATCCTGGCTTCTCACATTGAGCAGTCTTAAGCAAATTGCTTTCTCCCCATCTGCAATGTTGTCCTCGTTGACCTCCTTTTGGCCACTGCAGTTGGGCAGGTCAGGGTGTGGGCAGATTTCAGTGGGATTACACTTGGCAGTAAAGTTAGCACATGCACAGATGCTTTCAGGGGTGTGGCCTACATTATTGAGTCAGATGTGGCAGCATTTACGAAGTGACAAGTCTCCACACCATATGAACCCTCAGGAGCTATTGCTGTGAATGTTAGCCTTTGTTATCATAAGACAGCTTTCCAGTTCACACTGCAGTTTCGGTGTAGAAACTATTATTATTTTTTGAAAGCATGTTCTGGTTTGGTCTTAAAAAGAACCTGACAACAATCTAACCTTGTTTATGCTTTCTTGACAGAACTGTACAGTTACACAGAAGGTCCGGAGTTCCAGCTGAACCGAAAGTGCTTTGAAGAGGATTTTAGGGTTCACTGTAAGAGAGTTCTCTCTTTTTTCCACCTCTGCTGAGGAAGTTTAAGTCTTATGTAGAATATAGACCTCAGGAGATGGAAATATTGATGTCCTATCCCTGCATCGGAGGGAAGGAGCCAGACTGTATGTTGGTTCCTTGGCTTCTAATCTGTAATGTTTGCTGCTGATGCTGTCAGTGTTGAGGAGTGCCAGCCTGATGTGCTGGGCCCATGTACTGGAGGGATAAGACAGTAACTTAGTCATTTTGGCCCATTCAGCACTTTGTTTCCTTAGATGCAGAAGTGGGTTAAGTAGTGACAATTGTGACTTATGATGTGGAATCCTTGACTGAGGAAAAAACAACGTACTTCATCCTTTTTGTTCACTGCTTATTTAGCTTCACTAAGGACATTTTCAGACAAGATACTCTCCACCCACTACCCACCCACTATACATGTTGCAGGGCTGCCCTATGGGTGCCCGGTAACATGTATAGAAAGTGAGTAGTGAGTGGAGAGTATCTTGTCTGAAAACACCCTAAGATGAGCCCAAGTTATTCAATCTGTGGTATCGGGTGTTAAGCTGTTTTCCCTGCATGGCCCCATTGGTTCCTATTATTATTTATATAGTGCCAGAAGTATACCTGATGCTGAACAGTTTTAATTGGAGATGAGTCCTTGGGTTTACAGTAGATTGCAATAGACATGGGAATGGGTAGGGATACATTAATAAAGCTGAGATGTTGCAGGCACATGTGCTTAGCTTAATTACAAGGGAGGAAGGGGATCCTGAAAGATGAGACCGTATAAGTGATAAAGGAGCAATCTAGGGGTGTGAGGAATTGGGGAAGGCCTGGCAAAAGAGAGGAGTTTTTTTTAGAAGGGATTTGAAGGTCATAAAAGAGTGAGCAGAGTGTATGTGTTCAGGGAGGAAGCTCCAAGCATATAGGGTAGCATAGTAAAAGGGGCAAAGACTGGGAAACAGGAGATCTGGGGCTAGTGAGGCTGGTGGCAGGGGAGGAACAAAGTTCCTGGATCAGAACATAGTGGAAAATGAGGGCGGAATGATAGGAAGGAGCAAAACCATGAAGAGACTCGAATTTGAAGGCAAGGAATTGGTGCTGGATGCAAAAGGGAAGAGGGAGTCCATGCCTTGTGCAGAGGATTAGTGATACTGTGTGTGTCTGCTTATGCTGAATTTCTGAAATTTCCCTATCTATCACCATTCCTTTTGAAGGAATTGCAGATGTAATGTCTCTATGGCTTTATCTACCTAGCTTGAGAGAGAAGCCTCATATCAAATTGCTTGACTTTTCAGTGTTGGATAAGAAATGGACGGAGTTGGACACCAATCAGCACCGTACCCATGCCATGAGGCTCCTTGATGGACTTGAGGTTACCGCCCGGGAGAAGAGGCTTAAGGTAGCCCGAGCCATCCTGTACGTTGCACAAGGTATGTTGCATGATGTCCTAGAGATTTGGCCCATTCTAGAATTCTTGTGAATTTTTCTGTTCTGAATTGTTAACAACCCACCTAGGTTAGAAATGGCTTTTTAAGGAAATGCTTTCTTCACTGGGTGCTTGATAGACCCCTGAAACTATGGGAATCAGAACACCGAAGATAGCTTGGCTCTGGTTCTACTGCCTTATATTTTTTGCAATTCACTCAGGTTAAGCGTACGACTCTGTTTCACCTTTGTTTCTAGTTGGCCTCACATTACGTGATGTGCCCTACAATGGAGACCATGTGTGATCTGAGAGAATGGTGGGAGGAAAATAGGACTCTAAGCCAACTTTGCCCGGATTTTGCCTGCCCCAGGGGCTAATGTAGCCCCTGCATAATCTATAAGAACTTTTTGGGAGCTGCTCAAACTACAACAGTGGCCAGTAGCAGTGGATAACATTGCTACTACCATGATGTTGAAAGGGCCTGCAGGACCATGTGCATGGGTCTGGCACAACTTTTGTGCTGGAGGAGTTACCTTGGGGCAGTTGTGGCCCTCTTCAGCCATCCCTCAGTGCCAGATCTACCTACAAATACTACATTCGGAGCCACGATCTGGCCCCTGTATATCAGGCAATAGCTCAATACAAACTTGTTTTTCACATGGTTCAGGGAAATGATTAAATCAAAACCAATCATTTTAATTGAAGAATATTTTTAATTCATTACATTTTTATTATTGGGTTCTGTGAAACTCCCAGGAGGAGGGAACCTGAATCACCCAAGGGTTCAGGGTTTTTTCCTATTGCTGTCACTGACTTCATTGGGTCATTTATTATTCTTCTGTGCTTGCTTCCCTATCTGTAAGGTGGGGAATTCACATACCTGGCTATAGTTTGAGTGAGGTGAATGCATCTGGAAATTTGAGGAAATCTTGGCAGAAAGGTGCTCTATTGTTGTTGCAGGCACCTTTGGCGAGTGCGACTCTGAAGCTGAAGTTCAGTCCTGGATGCGATACAACATCTTTCTGCTGCTGGAAGTTGGCACATTCAACGCTCTGGTGGAGCTTCTGAACATGGAGATTGAGTGAGTATCCCAGAGCAGAATGAAGGGCTGCTTTTCTAATCTGCCTGGGAACTGCTGCACTTGGAGAGGTATTTGTCCAGCATGTGAAAATGCTTGGATGACAGCCTACGTGTCATAAATTCTCTGGTACTAATTCTGTTTTTGTTGAATTCCATGTTGACTTCAGTGGGGGTTAGATCACACCCTGCCAGGGTCTATGAACCATGCATTGCCACCTGTGGGCAAGAGAAGGTTTGCAAGCTACTTCCTTTCAGTACCTGTTCTAGAGATGCTGAGTGCCAGGAGCTGAATCGCCTAGACTCACTGTTGGTGGCTTTTGTGATGTGGAGACCTTGGAACAGAGCTTTACATAGGACATCAAAGACTGACAGATGGTGACTGCTGACCTGGACTTGGAGTAGAACTACTTAACCAGAGTGGAAAGTCTTGTCTATCCAAATGCCAATCCCTTGAGCCATACTTCCTTCTCTGTCCTCGTTCAGCACACTTGTTTTAGAGAGTGAAAGTGTTCTCTCCCAACGTTAAAATGAGAGGAGGGGCTAGAAACATACCTGAAGGCCAGATGGTGTAGCTGAGGAAGAATGAGTTAGAGGAGAGCATGTGTCCAACCCTAGGTCTTTCAGCATAGAGGCTGTTGTTGGCAGGTGTGTGGGGTAAGAATTCACAAAGATGAAGCACTGTCTGTGAAGCCCAGCCTCCAAAATGGGCAGCTTTGTGCTTTTGGCCCAATCGCAGGCCTTGGCTCTGAGACCTTCTAATTCCAGTTCTCTGACTCTCCCTGAGCCCTTGGGTAAGGCATGCATCTGTTTTCCTATCTGTGAAATGAAGGTAATAGCTGGGAACAGTGGGAACAGCGTCTAAGAAACCCTCCAGGAGGGAAGTACTGAATACAGCATTAGCAATTAGCTTCCCATAAGAGAGCCCAACACGTATTCTGGGGTGCTAACTTTATGATTGCTAATTGTACCAGAGAGAAAACAGCCTTGTTACCTGGGTCTTAGCATGGATTTGGAGCCTTTCTGTATTACCTTCCAGTCCTGTTTCCTGCCCTAGCCATACTGATCTTCTTTACTAGTTTATTTTAATATTGTTTGCTGTGTTGTTAAGCCATCCAAGCTGTTTCCTCCTCTCCTACAGCTGGAGGTGGGTAGTATGAGCAGCCTGAGTTGAGGTTCTGCTTCTCTTTTCCTCCAGTAACAGTGCCGCCTGCAGCAGTGCTGTGAGGAAGCCTGCTATCTCCCTGGCTGACAGCACAGATTTGAGGTGAGGAAGCTGACAGCCATGATGTGGGTCTTGGCAGGGGTCTTGGCAGTCTTCACTGTCATTCCCCTCTATCTGTAGTCCTTGGCTGGGGCAGGAGTAACCTGCTTTGACAAGCTGCCCTGCTGGAGTTGATGATCAGCTTAGATGGGACCCTGCTCCCTTTGTACAATGTTGTGCTGCTAGTGAGGTTTATTATGGAACTCTTTCTTCCTTTAGAAAGCTGTGTTGCCCAATGCAGAGACTCCAGGGCTCTGAGTCAAGAGACCATGGTGCTGCTTCCACTTGTACCCTGGTCCCTCTTTGGCCTTGCCTTGTACTCTTTGCCTAGATACCCCATCTGCACAGTGTGACTAATGATGCCCAGTTTTGTCAAAGCGCATTGATAGCTGTGGATGAACACTACTGTAGGCAGGGCCCCCCAATTTCTCCACTGCTGCGATCCCATAAAATTTGGCATAGTCAGATTCCTGCAGAATAGCTCTTGACAGCACAGAAATCAATCTGTCAGCCTTCCCCTCAGTTTGATTTGCTCCTCATTTCAACAAATGTAAAGCTGGCTTCATTTGTCAGTTTGCTCTGCCAGGTGCAGAAGAGAGTGGAAAGGCAATTGACAGATAGAAAGGGTCTAAAGTGTGGTGCAGGAGGGGGACGGCATCCCTGCATGCTCATGGAAGCTGAACAAAGAGGAGCTGCTCCAACCCTCTCCTGCACTAAAGGGAGCTCCCTCACTTGGGAGTGGTGTCTCCCCATCCCCATGGTAGCAAAGTATAGCCAGGGGAGGGGGATGTGTGGACTGACTTGAGGATGAAAAGGAGGAGAGAGCATGTGCACACCATGCATTCCCTCCCATCCCACACTGAAAAACTTCAGTGGAAAAGGGGGGAAATTTTTGAAGTTTATCCCCCACCTCACCAACGTTTATTTTTAGCAGAAAACCCCCACGTTTATTTCAGTTTTGTCAATCTTTGATCTGCCAATCCTCTTAATGTGGAGAAGAATACAGAGAAGCTAACACTCCTGAGGTTTCCTCCTGGGTTGATAGTTCCCCTGGCTGTGATATCCAGGCTATCCCACTTCCACCTGTTGCAGAACTGTGGCTCTAAATTCCTGATAATTATTAGACCCAATAAGATTTAGGCTTCTCCCCTCTAAGTGGCTCCTGTCTTGGCTCTCCCATTGAAAGATCATTCTCTGTTTGCAGGGTGCTGCTGAATATCATGTATCTGATTGTAGAGACTGTCCGACAGGAGTGTGAGGGAGACAGGACTGAATGGAAGACCATGAGGCAGACCTTCCGAGCAGAGCTAGGTACAGTCTCTGTTGCGGGGTGTATGGAAGAATGGGGCAAGTCAAAGCAAATGGGTTGGGCCAGGGCACTGAGCCTCAACAGTAGTTTGAATCCTGTCCAGGTTTCTAGTGACTGGAAGTTACCACCTAACATTAGCTCCAAAACTTGCACAGTAACGGTCTTGTCTCTGCTGCTGGTCATCTCTTGTCACTGACACTGATTGGCCCCTCTGCTGGCTGTCTTAGTGCAACAGTCAGTGGGCCATGAAAACAGAACTTGCTTTCTCTTAAAGTCACTCCCCACCCCTTTCTCTCCCCTCTCCCCCCCCAAAAAAAAGAGAGAAAAGTTCAGTGCACATTAGAGAGCTGCCAAGTGGAGGAAACCCACATTCCTCTTGTCTGTACTGGATCTTCTCTGTAGATGGCACAGGGCTTGGGTTGCCAGCAGCCTTGGTCTTGTACTGAACAAATGTGTAGGCAAATACAGCATACAGGAGGGAAGAAAGGAGTGTGTGTGGCTCAGGAGGGCCCGGGGCTGTCTACAGGGGAGGACTGGAATGTGAGGCAGGGTGTGACTGACATCCGTACGTTCCCTTCCAGGGGCCCCACTGTATAACAACGAGCCCTTTTCTGTCATGCTTTTTGGAATGGTGACCAAGTTCTGCAGTGGCCATGCCCCCCACTTTCCTATGAAGAAGGTGTTGCTGCTGCTCTGGAAGACTGTTTTGGTAAGACGCCTTGCAGGGAGCCTGAACAATCCTCACTTAGTGATTTAGAAACAAAAGCAGGGGGGTTGTGGGTTGGGTACAGGTGCTGGCTTTCCCTCTCTGCTAAAACTGGGAAGGCTGAGCTGCTGAGTGATCTCTTGGGTTCATTCAGCTTCACCTAAGAGCGTGTCTTTTTCAGCCGTGATCATAAAGCATGCTCTTTACACCATAACACTGTGTGGCATGTCCACACTATATGTTGATGGGTGGATCCTGGCATAGCCCTTTAAGCCTCTCCTCCCCTACTTCTCAATGGGCTCATCTGTAGCTGTTGTGCAGACACCTGCAATCTGGACAGACTGTACTATTTAGATTTCTTCCATGCCTTACTAACAAAAGCAAGTTCAGAACACAGATAGGAAGCAGCGGTGGTGGTGTTAAGCACGGCCAGTCCACCAGGTCACCAAGACAGCTAGTCATCGTGTGTTGTTTGACTGAGCAAGAAGTGTGCACAGTCTTTCCTTGCAGCCTCAGGAAAAGCCTGCAGTGCAGACTGGACCTAACAAGGGCTATGGCTTGGAGCAGCAAAAACTCCACTGTTGTGTTGGAGGGAGACTTGCAGAAAATACATGTTCTGTTGAAAACCTTCCCTCCTGGTGTTACTTGCTGCACTGTCAGGTATTAAAACTGAAAATGAAAATTTCAGCATTTCTTGCTGATTAATGCATTGGACTGGGACAAAAAGACCTGGCTTCCATTCCCAAGGGGCAAGCCATTTTCCCTTGCTGTAGAGTGTGCATAATAAAACTGATGGACTTTGAGATATATGTATGAAAATCCTGGCTAAGAATCACTTAACTGTGTCAGTGCACAGAAATGAGGGCTGCACTCTGAGCTTTCAGCTCTTGCCTTGTCCCACAGCCTCAGTTCTTCTGAATAATACTGGGTTCCTGAAAAACACCTTTCTTTCAGAGGGGAAAGCACATTAAGGCTGAAGCCCAGCATCCTGTTGAACTCTTACTGTCCTCCTTTACAAGCAGGAAAGAAAGTTTTATAGTGGAGAGATGTAGCAGAGCTGAGATGGGATCCCATCTCAGCTCTGCTACATCTCTCCACTATAAAACTTAGCTTGTGCTGTGATTTCCAGTAGCCTACCTACACTAAATCCTCAGTACTCCAAAGCCATCCTATCCCCAGTGACACTGCCCTGCCATCTGAATCTTGGCTTCTGAGTGCTGTCTTTGGACAGAATAGCCAAGGATCAGATAAAAGATAATATAATAAGTTATAAAACTGTATTGGTCTCCATTCCACAGTGCACATTGGGAGGCTTTGAGGAACTCCAGAACATGAAGGCAGAGAAGCGGGAGATGCTGGGACTCCCACCACTTCCAGAAGACAGCATCAAAGTGATCCGCAGCATGAGGGCTGCCTCCCCACCAGCATCTGCCTCTGACCTGATTGAACAGCAGCAGAAACGTGGCCGGCGGGAGCATAAGGTGAGGCTGGGAATGGACATGACAAAGAGAGATCCCCTTTCCCCTTAAGTGGGGGAACTGTACCATTAACGAAGGCAGGATGGGTCAGCCATATGGGGTGCCACTAGGTGCTCTCATCCTGGAGTTTGTTCCTATCTCAGCCTGCTGTCTGGTCTTACTCAACACTCAACTCTTGGCCTTCCTCTCCCTTGTTTCCAGGCTCTGATTAAACAGGACAACCTAGATGCCTTCAATGAGCGGGACCCTTACAAAGCTGATGACTCCCGTGAGGACGAGGACGAGAATGATGATGACAATAGCCTGGAGGGAGAGACATTCCCCCTTGAAAGAGATGAAGTGATGCCCCCTCCCATCCAGCATCCTCCAGCTGACAGACTCTCCTGCCCAAAGGGGTTGCCTTGGGCCCCCAAGGTCAGGTGAGTTCCCTACTCATGACCACAGAAGTGGTGGCTGGCAGCACAGTGGGTGGGACCTCCAGGGACCGAGTCACTGTTAAAATTTGACACATTATTATGAAATATCCAATGAATTAAACTACAGAGAGTACAGAATAAAGACTACACATTCCTGGTAACACACATTTAAGTGAGCAGTATGCAAAGCTCTTATCTATGAACATATAAAAAAGGGGAAACCACCAGTTATTCCTGTAGGTCAGTGGAAGGAAAGAATATTGACAGGTGAAGAGTTCAAGCCTGTTTCAAGTAGGGGTAAATTATATGTATGTGATTTTTCACTTCTGAAATTTGCTATTTTAAAAATAAGAATCCATACAAGAGAGAAACCCTGTATATACCAGGAGTGTGAGGAAAACTTTAGGAGAAGTTGGACACTCAATACAAATCAGAGAATCCACGCCAGAGAAACTTTACATGTGCCCTCACTGGGAAATACTACAGCGTAAGCTCAGCCCTTGGTATACACCAGAGAATCTACCACACAAGGGATTACCCTATAAACGCCTAACCCTGGGGAGAACTTCACTGTGAGCCTCAGTCTTAGTGAGCAACCAGTGGGGAACCTCTGGCCCAGGAGCCAAATGCACTCCATAGCTAGTTTTTATTTGGCCCCTTTTTGGTTCCTGGATCTGGCCCCTGGATTCATTTCCTAACCCAAGGACTGAAAGACATAGATCAGGGTAAAAGAGAAGAGATGCGAGCATGCACACAAGATAGGGGACAGATATATGCTCTGGACCTGTTTCTTCTTGAACATACCCTTTAAGCATCAGAAGCTCTTAACTTCTGTGCAGCCCTCAGAGCTTATACTACTTTTTGTAGTGACCCCTGGTATACAACAAAGAACCAAAACAGTTGTATAGCAGACTTACCACTTAGCTACTGAGCCCCACTGATGCTGCTGCATTTCTCCCACCCCATATCCCTTAGCCCAGTCCAGCCCTTCCCATACCTGCTCTCCTTCCCTTTCACCTATATCCCCTATGCACATAAACCATTCCAAGACCCCTCCCTCTTTTTGCATACCCTTTTACAAAGTGACACCTAAAGGTTTAACCCAGGGGCTTCTTGCCTTCAAGGGCAGTGCTGATTAGCAGCTCTGCAGCAGGCAAAATAAAAGACCCTGGGTCAGCAATATGAGTCAGTCCCCAAAGCCAGGAGAATTCTGAACAGGGAGAGTATCTTATCTAAGGTGCAATTCCAGATATCAAAATGTCTGCTTGAAAACAAACATTAGGTCAGAATTTCTGTAACACTTCACTGACCTTCTTACCAACTCCCAGACCAAGGAGAAAATGTTTAGAACTTCAATATTCTCAGTAAACCAGAAAAGCCAATACTCGATGAGGACATTTCAAAGGGACCAAATCCATGTGAGGATAGAAAACTTCCTGCCACACTATCATAGACAAAGAAATGGGGGGGAATCTTTAAAATCCCAAATATCAGCAATATCAGATGACTCGGGGAGGGGGCAGGAGGTTGTTTTTTAGGCTTCAAATCCAGTTTATTGCGGCCTTTGGCCTTAGCAATTATTTTTTATAGTTTAAAACGAGCCATGGGTCAAAATTGTATTGGTTAATTTGTTAAGTTGTGATTTCCTTTCTGGCCCTTTGGATGTATGTTGTGAGAGTATGGAGAATGTAACAAATGCTTATGTGTTTTGGGCAATGTGAGATTGTGTTGTGTACTGTTTTGTATTTTGTTATCTCTGTTTTTGGCCATAGCGGAAGCTTGAGCCTAATAAATTGATTGAACAAGCCCAAGGCGCATATTCAAAACAGAACAATATACAATACAGTACCAGACCCAATCCCAAAACAAGAGGTGTCTAACAATTTACCTTTATTCCGGCTAATACAAAAACCCTAAGCCGTGGGGCAGCACCAGCCCCTTTCCACGAGGGTTCATACCTCCTAACCACCTCCTTACTAAATATGAAGACCTCCCCAAAAGGGAACACTCCTATCCACACCCCACCTATGTTTCCTCTCCCTCAACTCCCTCAAAGCCTTGTATCCATTCTTCCTTACTCAGTCTTTTTCTTATAATGGCTGCTAGTTTAGCATATCTCCCAATAGCTTCGTTAGTATCTGCTTTCCTACCCGAAAGTAAGAAAATCAGCTTGCTCTGTATTGTCCATCCCTCCCGGGTTTGCTTCATGATCCTGGATTTCCCCCTTAGCTGTGCATATAAAGGGCATTCCATTAAGTAACTTGGGAGATTTTCCACCCTTGCCATCCCACAGGGACATAACCTGTCACTGGTAAGGAACCCCATGGAGACGACCTCTCCAAACTTCTGTGTCCATACATTGAACCCTTAGGGCTGTAAGTGCTTTTCTTTCCCCTGGTTGCTGCAGCATTCATCTGATATACTGTGGCCCTTCTTTTTCCGGCAGACAGAACCTATACCATGGTGAGAGGCATGACTGAGCTGCCTCTGTACGTAACTGTTGGAATCCGATATCCCTTTTTCTTTGTTTCACCTCTCTAATGGCCTGTCTCTGTGGGAGCGTTTGTTTTTTAGGCTTGCAAAGTCTGTATATTGGGTTTTCAATACAACAACATCAGGTCTTAGATGGCCTTTGTAATGCGATGTTAGCTACAGAAAATATAATCAAACCTTACTTTTTCTAATGTACAAAAGAACACAAAGTGTTGATAAATTCAGCCCCAACTGGACACCAAGTAGCCACACATGTAACATTTCAAATGTACAAGACTATTATAAATTCCTAGCAGAGAGATGAATGCTCAGCTGCTAGTAGAACTAAAACCTACTAAGGCTATTGGCCAGACTCAGGCATTTAAGAAAGAAACCACATTTTTACAAATTGGTAGATCTATAAAATCTTTTCCAACTTATCTCAAGGATGCAAAAGGATCTGCTTATTCCCATGAAATAGCAGCACCCCTTCTCCTCCCCACTGATGAAGCAAGCCTCCTTTTTTCAGGCAAAAATTCTTATACCGTTTAGTAGAATGAAACAGAGATGCACAACAGATTATCCCCATAGCTACCAGACAGGTGTGCTCCAATGGCTGGGCAAGTTACTAAACTTGCTACAAATGTGGCAGATATCAATCCTCAGGCAGTGCTTCTCTAGTATAACGACAGCTACATAAGCAAATACTACAGAGAAGATAATGAAAATCTCTCTTGGTCAGCCAATACCTTGTTTGAAACTGCCTGGCTTCAAGCTGATTCTCCTTAACAGCATGATGCCGCTGCCCTGCTTTTTGCTGCCACTGCCTTCTCTCCACAGTAGCTGCAACCTTGCCTTAATGGACTGGTGTCCAACTGGAGCTCATTTTGCTCCCATCCTCCCAAGGTGGAGGCACTAGGGCTGCGTGCTGCAACAATGTGAGGTGGTTCCTCCCAGCTCCTTCATATGCTGCTGCAGTCTCAGCAGGGTACACAAGAGACTGATACCCCTACCTCACATTCTCCATTCCCTTACACACTCACCTATTACAGCACACGCTCCCCTCAGTCTCCCTGACGAAAATAGCAGGGGAGGGAGTGGGGATTAAGGCAGTAGCTGGAGTAGGCCAGGTTACAGCAGTTAGAAATGCAGTCAGACATGGTGATATAGTCCTGGGGAGGGGGACAGGCCATTAGAGGCAAGGCCTTTGTGGCTGCCCACACTGCCACTGGGAGTCGGCACCCCCAAGCCATGTTAATTGGCTAGGTTCCCCACTAGGAACCCATGCTTGTGAAATGCCAGCCCTGCCTCCCTGTGCTTTAGTGTGACTGTGCAATGGGGGCAATAAGCCTGTTGCCCTCATGGCACAGACACACTTAGTTCCATTCATTCTCCCCCACCCCACACTCAGATGAGTGGCAGCAGCAAGGAGCAATTAGAGCAGTGGGTTCATGCCTGGATCGTCCTGATGGGGCATCTCATGGCCATGCTGAACAAGCAGGTGGGGGTGGGGTGCATCTTGGAGCTCGAACATCCTTTTTTCCAGCATCATCTTGTCCTGGTTCACAAACACTTAGAAACAAGGCTGGCCAAGTGAGCGAGCAGATTTGGTTCTTCACTTGCACCCTTCGGTCCAGTGGTGGGACTTGACCTCTCTAGGGAATTCCCCGGGGATGGGGCCACTAGGGTGAAGGGAACCTGCAGCTGGGCCGACTTTATCATGGAGACACATGAGCTGTGGTGCAGGTCTCCTTTGGAGTCCCCCCGTATAGGGAGTGACATTCAGGGAGTGTGTGGAATGTCTTTTTCCTCTACATATCACTGGGCACAGGAATTTGCAATTGGGAAGAAATCCCTACTAATTGGAGCTGATTTCTCTTGATAAATGGGGCTCTCAAGTGTTATGGTGATGGAGGCCATGACAAGTACCCAGAGAGTCCCAAAGCTTTGATTGCTTAATCATTTTACCCCTCCATTTTTTCCTTGCAGAGAGAAGGACATTGAGATGTTCCTGGAGTCCAGTCGCAGCAAGTTCATTGGTTACACCCTGGGGAGGTGAGTTGAAACGCAGCCAAATTAGTGGAGTCCTGGGCAGAGCCAGCTGGCGCTCATCCCCTGCCCAAGGTGCTGGGTCACTGCCAAAGTGACAGTCCACCTGACTTCCTGTAGCTAGGAGGCGCACTCTGCTGCTGGGGATTAGGGGCTTCTGTTGTTTCTAATGGGGAGGCAATGGTTTAGTTTGACTCTACACAGGATGTGGTGTGTTTTCTCTCATCTCTAGTGACACAAACACAGTCGTGGGGCTGCCTAGGCCCATCCATGAAAGCATCAGAACTCTGAAACTGGTGAGTGCCCACTCTGCACTTCCTTAGTGACTCTCCAGGGTCTCGTGTTCACAGCACCAAAAAATCCTAAATTCTGTAACTTGCAAAGCTAAGTTCTGCAAGTTCACTTTGAGCATAATAATTTGCAAAATTTCTTCATTGGCATAATTATGAAGTTTAATTACAAAAATTTGCTTCCCAGAATGCAGTCACCAAGCAGTAAACACCCTTCACCTCAAAACCTATATTACCTCAGCAACATACCGGGGAAGGGGGGGCGGAATCCACGTATGCCTCATTTGCAAAAACAGGCAATAAATATCCCCCTACGCACACACCTCAGCACAAAAACACAGGCAGTCCCTTACACCCATACCTCAGCAACATCTTGAGCCTGAGCCTTTGGGGAAGGACATACACCCCCTTACCCACTACACAAACTACCCCCTTCACATATGTGCCAGCCAAAAAAAACCCTCCCCATTACACATACCACATCATCTGCCTCCTCAAAAAATACTCCAACCACACACACAGGCTGCCCCCTCCCCACATGCCTCAGTAAAAAACACCACACCCCCAAACACAGGCTGGCCACTATCCCAATTAAACCTCCCTGTTTCCCCCACACAAATATTCCCACCATCACACACACACAGGTTTCCCCATCCCCACCACACACCCAGTTGAAGGCTGCCCCCACCCCCCTCCCCAGAAGCAGAGAGAACAGGGGCCAAGCTGCTGCTGCAGGACCCCTACGAACTCTCTCCTCAGCGGGGTAGGGGGGTAGGCTACAGCCTCTATGCAGCCTGCTGGGCTGAGTCTGCCCTCCCTTTCAGTAAAGAACCGGGAGTGGCTGGAGGGGAGAACCATGGTCTCCCAGCTGAGTGTGGAGAGCCGCTCCCTCCACACCAAGGAGCAGTTTCAGAAGTTATTAATGCACGGCGGAGCTCAGCTGGCACCTGTGCAGCGAGCACTGGTCTCTGTTCCATATGCTGAACAGATATGCATGAGTCTCCTCTGCTGCTGGCTGGTGCATAACTGCCTTTGCTCTGCCTTCCCACAGCACAAGTACACATCCATTGCGGAGGTTCAGATTCAGATGGAAGAGGAGTATTTGCGCTCCCCGCTCTCTGGGGTAAGTGACAGAGAGGGCAGCATGCTCCAGTAGTGGAGGGCAGATTGCTAATCCCACTGAGCAGGGTTCTGCTGGGCTGCCCAAGAGGGAGCTACGTTGCACTCATGTAGTTTCAGAAAGCTGTTGGCTAGCAGTGCAGGCCCCCCCATGTGCATGGCCCATGGTTCTCTCACGCTCTGCCTGTGTTCCTAGGGGGAAGAGGAAGTGGAGCAAATTCCTGCTGAAATCTTGTACCAGGGCCTCCTTCCCAGCCTGCCCCAGTACATGGTGAGTTGTGTGACCTCCCCACTATATGTATTGCACTCTGCAGCAAGAATCCTAAGCCCCTTACTCTTTCCTTGACTGTTGTTGGGACTCTTCCCCCTTCTCTCCCCCCAAATTAACACTGATGTGTGCTCATCCACCCTTTTCCATACTTGATTGGTGTAGGCCCAGTTATATCCTCTCTCTTCTCTCCCATCTATTTCCGTTATTGATATGTATCAGACAGCATCCTCTGCCCCCCTCCTCATCTCCTCTTTCCCAGGTGTGTGAGCACAGCTGGTGCTGATATGGGTCTGGTTTTGTTCCTTCTGCCACTGTTGGCACCTGCCCGGTGACACCCACTCTCTTTCCCCAAGAATGCCACTTCAATTAATTGTATTTGTTAGAGCTAGTACCTTCTGCCTACGTGGGAACCCTTGTCTCTTCCCCCACAGATTGCCTTGTTGAAGATCCTGCTGGCTGCTGCCCCTACCTCCAAAGACAAGACGGATTCCATTAACATCCTGGCAGATGTCTTGCCAGAGGAGATGCCGTGAGTGCCGTTCTCTGGTGGCATGGAGAAGCAAGTGATGCGGTGAATGGGGGATGAGATGGTAATGGGTGGGAGAGGACCCTGGTGGGTGGCATCCCTCCTACCTTGGGCTTCTGCTGGGATGTTGAGCTGGGCAGTATGGCACTACCTAGCCACTGACCACAGCTTTGCAAAAATGAGGAATTAGGTGGCTGGATCAGAGCTGTGATGTCTTGGGGGGGCTGCTAGAACCTAATTGGCAAATCACTAGGGAAGACTCTGGATACTGCTGGGGGCACCTTAGCTCTAAGTCAATAAACTACAACTCCCCAGGCAGGGTAGAAATCTGTCTCATAATTAACGATTGGTTAGTGCCAGGTGCATTGCTGGTGCTATATAAATAACAATACCGGACCCAGAATAGCACTGTTGCATGTGCTGCCTTTCAGATGACACTAGGTGAGTTCCAGCATCCTGGCCAGATTCCTCTTTGGGTACTTGTACCTCCTGGAGTTTCAACACAGCACAGGATTTTTCCTCCATTCTTGCTCTCAACTGTTGTGCTCTATTGACGAGTTGCCACTATATACACCCCAGACTGTCATTCCGTGGCAGCTGGAGGAATCACAAGCCGTGCATAGGGATCTATGGAGAAGAGACAACTGAGAGGGAATATGATAGAAGTTTATAAAATCATGAGTGGTTGGAACATGTAAATAGGGAGCAGTTATTTACCCTCTCTAACAGTACTAGAACAAGGGGACACTCCATGAAATTAACGGGTAGCAGATTTAAAACAAATGAGAGTATTTTTTTTTTCACCTCAGCGCACAATTAACTTGTGGAACTTACTGCCAGAGGAAGTGGTCATGGCCAGTAGTTTAGTTAGTTTTAAAAAGGGATTGGATATGTTCGTGGATCCATTCATGGCTATTGGCCAAGCAAGTTTTGGGAATGTAACTTCTTACTATTGGGATGGAACAGCAGGGAACAGATTGCCTGTTGTGACCTGTTGAGTACTTCTCCCAAGAGAAAGATTGGCCACTATCAGAGACAGGATGCTGGACTTGATGGACTATTGGTCTGACCCAGTATGGCGCTACTTATGTTCTTATCTGTGTGCTACTTGGACACTTCAACAGAATCATAGATTTGTAGGGTTGGAAATGACCTCGAACGTCATCTAGTCCAACCCCTCTCAACGGCAGGATATCCTCTGCCTACAACATTCCAGAGAGGTGCTTGTCCAGACAGGTTTTGCAAACCTCCAAGGAAGGGGATTCCACAACCTCCCTGGGCAGCCTATTCCATTGCCCAGCAGTTCTTACACCTCAGAAGTTTTTCTCAGTATTTAATCAAAATCCTCATTGAAGCCCATTTCCTCTACTTATCTTCTATGACGGTGGAGAATAAATGTTCATCTTTTTTGTGTGTGGCATCCCTTTAGATAATTGAAAACTGCTGTCACATTTCCCCCTTACTCATCTTTTCTGTAGGCTAAACAGACCCAGTCCTTTCAGCCTTTCTTCATATGGTTTGTCTTCTAGCTCCTTTATCATCTTGGTTACTCTCCACTAAATCCTCCAGTTTGTCAAAAATGTCTTGAAGTGCAGCGCACCAAAGTGAACACAATACTCAGTTAAGGTCTCACCAGTGTCGAGTAAAGTAGCACCACTAACTTCCACATCTTGGAATAGATGCATCTGTAACGGGTCTAGTGCTATGTAGTCATCCTGCATCCCAAAATAACATTTGTCTTGTTTGCACATGTTGTATTAAGTTTATGATCCAGCATAACTCCCAGATCCTTGTCTGCAATACTGCAGTCTAACCAATTATCTCTCATTTTATACTTCTGGGGTTTTTTTCATTCCCGTATGTGGTATTTTGTATTTATCTTGTTAAATTTCATTTTGTTTCTTCCAGCCCAGGCTTCTTAGTTTATCTAGATCAATTTGCAGTCTAATACTGTTCTCCAAAATATTTGCAATTCCTTCTATTTTTGTGTCACCTGCACATTTGATGAGTGTATACTCTATTTTCGCCTCCAAATCTCTTCAACATTTTCATTAAATGGACTGGACCCAGGACCAACTCCTTTCAGATGCCTTTGGTATCTCCACCCTGTTTCATACTGATCCATTAATTATTACTCTGGGTGCAACTTTTCAGCCAATTATGAACCCACCTAATAGTAATTCCTTCCAGTCCATATTTTTCTAGCTTTCTTAGAAACAACTAAGAATGGAGCTTTCTGAGAAACAACTTGTTAACTGGAGTGTGAGAAGAGAGGATATGGGAGGGCTTGTGAAGGGGCAGTTTTGAGATATCTGTGTGTCTGGGGCGAGGCTGAGGATGATTGACTTTTTCCTTGCAGTGTTATGGTGCCTCTACCCAGGGCAGGGAGGCTGAGGTAGTTGCTTTGTCTTTCAGGACCACGGTGCTACAGAGCATGAAGCTAGGGGTGGATGTGAACCGGCACAAGGAGATCATTGTGAAGGCCATTTCTGCCGTGCTTCTGCTCCTGCTCAAACACTTCAAGCTGAATCACATCTACCAGGTAAGGTATGGAGGGGAGTGAGCAGGTACCGCTAGAGGGAGGCTGGAACTTGCTACCTTACGTGTTCTTCACTCTTGTCTCTAGTTTGAGTACATGGCCCAGCACCTGGTGTTTGCCAACTGCATCCCTCTGATCCTGAAGTTCTTCAATCAGAACATCATGTCCTACATCACTGCCAAGAACAGGTAATGGGGTGCAGGGTTGAACCTGGCCCTACAGTGGAACACCTGACACTGGGGGTCATCCCCATCACTGGCCCTACACAGGTGCCCTGAGCAACTGTTGCTGAGCCCATGAGAAGGGTACCATTCACTAATTTCTCACATCAGGTTCCTATTCATATTGTGTTACTGGGGCCTCTCACCTGTTTCCAGGTGTGACACTTGGGCTGGCATGTTGCCGGTGAATGTTCGTTGTAGGCTATCCCTCCCAGACACCTCCCACAAGAGTGGGATTGCTGAGGATCTGACAGGGCTCTCTTGGGTCCGGTGCTATTCAACCTCTTTTTTTAGTGACCTGAATAAAGGACTGGATGGAATACTTATCAAGTTTGCAGATGGCACAAGGTGGGCTAGCTAACACCTTGGAAGGTAGAATTAGAATTAAAAACAACCTTGATAGGTTGGAAATCTGGCCTGAATTAACAAAATAAAATTCAACCGTGATAAATGTAAAGTTCTGTATTTGGGGAAGAAAAACCAAATTCACAAGTATAAGATGGGGCAAGATATCTGGCTTGGCAGCAGCCCATGTAGAAAAAGATTGTGGTTCATTGCAAACTGAACATGTCAGCAATGTGATGTGACCGCAAAAAAGGCTAGTGCAATTTTAGGCTGCATTAACAGAAGCGTCGTCCAGAAGTAATAATTCTCCTTTGAGTGGGGCTCCGTGGCAGTGGGGTTCTGCACCTGCACGGTACCCGCCGTCGGAAGCCTCTCCAAGCAGTTTATCCATGCGCCCTTAGAGCACATGCTACCATTTTGGTGGGTTTCTGGAGTCGCTATATAAGGCAGGGCAGGGTGTGTGCATTACCTCAGTTCCTTTCAACCGCCAAGCAAGGCTGTTGAAGGAAGTTCTCCTTGCAGTATCTTCTAACACAGACTTTTATCTCAACAAAACAGCATGTCTGCTATCTTCTTTAGTACTTGTTTAAAAGAAATCTTTTTCACACACAAGTCCTGTTCTCCCCACCTTCCCTCCACGGGATAGGGGAGGGAGAACGAGCAGCCTACCGCTCCAACATGCCAAATATTCCAAATAAAGGAGGCTTCAAAAAATGTAAGATCTTCCCTGTCTCCATCCGTCTCACAGACCCTCACAACAGGTGCCTCTTCTGTCTCGGTAAGACCCACAAAACTGACAGCTGTCGGGCCTGTAGTAGTCTCTCAAAACCGACTGTGGAAAATTGTAAAATGAGGCTCCAATTCCACCCAACTGAAAGGGCGCTCCAGTACCACAGTGGCTCCCCACTCCTTCTGCCAGGACTCCAGCATTGCCAAAAAAGGACAGCCTCTCACCTCCTTCTATGGGGGGTTAAAAATCCATTACCTCAGCTGCAAGCTTCTCTGCACAGGCACTCCGCTCAAGAGACTGTCCTTGCACTAAGAATGGCCCCCACACTGATCACAACCACAGAACCAAAGGGTCCAACTGCATGGACTGACACGTCCACACAGGCCCAAGCCCCGGTACAGGGAGAAGCCCCCGTACAGATGGATACCTCCACACTGAGGGATCCTCCCATGCAGACAACTACCAAAGTGGCCTCCGTACTGAGCATCATCTCCACACCGAGGGAGGCCCCTGTACTGAGCACTATAAGAATATAAGTGCCATACGGAGTCAGACCAATGGTCCATCTAGCCCAACATCCTGTCTCCGACAGTGGCCAATCACAGTGGCTTGGGAGCAGGGGCGTAGCAAGGTTGAGAAGGGCCTGGGCTCAAGTCTCAGTTATGGGCCCCCTATGAGCGCGCGTGCAAAGCACGCGCGCGCTCCAAAACCCCAAAGTGGGCGGGGCTTAAGGGATGGGACCTTAACATGCATTTAACATTAATGCATGTTAAAGAGCATTAATCCCAGGTTACCTCTCACTTACACCAAATAATCAGAACGATCTTGTAAAACACACACACACATGTCAACTCGTTGCTCTACTCATGAGATCAATTCGAGTTGCTAGTGAGAAAGTGTTAGTTTCCTTCAAGCAATGACTTGTGAAACAAACCAGGGCTTTATTTTTTCCCCCTCTCAAAATAACACACACACCCCCAACACACACACACTCAATCTAGCTCCCTCACAAAGTGGGCATGAAAAATAATATAAACAGCTTCATAAACTGTCTAAATGGATACGGGCACATTTTCCTTCAGCAAAAATTAAATATTGATTCATTTTCACTTTGCAGCTCCCCAGGGAGTCTGCCTGGTCTCCTTCTGTCAGGATTCAGCTAACTATTGCCCGTTTGGTACATCTGTTTGTAACCATTAAGCAAAGTTAGGCGTTGCTGAAAATGAATCAGAAAAGGGGTGTATTGGTGCCCTATGCAGCCCTGCAACATGCAGATACTAAAGGTTAAGGTTAAGGCGATGTTAAAGTGGAGTTCGCGTTGTGTGTGTCTGCGAGGGAGAGAACTGGGTAGCTGGGAGGGAGGGCAGGGCACACGGGCACAATGAGCTTGCTGCCCATTCTGATTCTACAAAATGCTCTAGCAGCAGCATCCAGAGCGAGTGACTTAGGGATCCTCCTTGGACTCAGCTAGGACTTTCAAACTTCCAGTTCCCAGAGAACCAGCAGTTTGCAAACACCCAGGGTAGCCGTGGGGCAGGATGAGAATTGACTCGCACTGCTTTGCCTGGGGAAAGCCCCCTTGAACTCTGCTCGGTGCCATCTCAGCGCCCTGTGCTCTAGGGGAAGGGGGGGGTCCCCATAGCAGCACACACCCCTCTCCAGGGCACCCCCAGTGACAGCTGGCAGTGGCAAGGGACAGCAAGTCGCCCCCCCAGGGCGCCGCTTACCTGCCCCAGGTTCCTGTAGCCATAGAGCAAGGCCAGCCTCTCCGCCTTGGCCAGCCCCCCCACAGCCCAGTGGTTGGTGTAGACCAGGCCAGGCAGGCGGCGGGCAGCAAGATCAGCAGCCAAGCCGTGGAGAGGGGTCACCGCAGCATGGTAGCAGCAGCAGCTGGTGCAGGAGGAGAAGCGCTCAGCTCACCGGGCGCTGTCTGTGCGGGGCCCGGGTGGCTGCTGCTGCCGAGGCTGGGCGGTGCGGGGAGCAGCGCCTTTTAAAGCAACCGCCTAGTCGGCTGCGGGGGGAAGAAGGATGCACCTCCAGAGAAGGAGGCTGCGCCGCTTTGGCACAGGATCTGACCCGTGAGCCAGGCAGTGCCCTGCACCTCGCCAGCCGAGTCCCCACCTTCTGCCCGGGCCCAGAGGGAGCCAAGGAACGGCGGCTCCAAGGGGTGGGATGGCAGGGAGCCTCAAACTACTAACAGCCAGCCTGCCTGCCTCGTGGTGGGCTGAAGCAAAAACGCCGACGCCAGGGAACGCAGTACACACACGCAACGTGCGACGTTGGGCCAGGCGTGCGTGTGGAGGTGGGGCTAAGGGGCTCCGAGTCCGACGGGTAGCTGCTAGTGTGGACTCACCCAGGCGGCGGCGGCGGAAGAAGGGGTGGGGTCCGGGTGGGGCATCATCAATCAACATGATCATCATGTACAGCTGGGTTTTTTTTTTGCCGCGGCTCCACCTGGGCCCCCCTGCCAAGGTGGCAGGGGGGCCCAGGTGGAGCCTCGGCAAAAAAAATAATAATCTCGGCCAGATCCTTTCGGGCCCCATGGCTTTTGCGGGCCCCCCAGAGAGCAGGGCCCGGGCTCAAATGCGCCCCCCCGCGCCACGGTAGCTACGCCCCTGCTTGAGAGAAGCATCCAAAAGGTCACAATCCATTCCCTTTTGTTTTCCCCCAGCTACCGTCATGTTCCCTGATCCTGTCTGGCTAATAGCTGCTAATGGACCTATCTTCCAGAAACTTGTCCAAACCTATTTTAAACTCAGCTATAGTACTGGCCCTTACCACAGCCTCTGGCAGTAGATTCCACAACCCAATTATACGCTGAGTGAAAAAATATTTTCTTTTATTTGTTTTAAACTTGCCACCCATGAGTTTCATGGAGTGTCCCCTAGTTCTAGTACTAGCTGAAAAGGTAAATAACTGTTTCTTGTTCGTTAGTTCCACACCACACATGATTTTATAGACCTCTATCATACCTCCCCTCAGTCATCTCTTCTCCAAGCTGAAGAGCCCCAACCTACTAAGGCTGTCCTTGTTATTTTATAGCTGGTTAGGTTCTCAGGGGCCGCCTCCTCCCCTTGGATTAGTGTTACCCTCTGCGCCACCTCTGGGCTGGGGGGTCTCTTCCCCATCCACTGCCATCACTCTGCGGACAGGTTCAGGTTTAGGGCTTGCTAGTTAGGGCAGGTGTTACGAAGGTGCCCCGGTTCATGGCATTCAAAACAAGTTTGTTCTTTTGGGAAAGGGTGTGTGAGAGACTTGGGGTTCACAGACCCCTTACGCTCCGCAGGCTCCTGGGATCCCCCTTCCCGCTTGGGGTTTACCTCCCCTCTGTTCCCTCCTTTTTGGAAACCTTTTTGATCTTTCCCAAAGCGAGTAGGATCTTTCTTAGCCCCATCCCTATTCAGCAACAGCCATGTCAGCCACTTCATTGATGGTTTTAGGGTCTTTATCTTTGACCAGGTGCTTAATCTCCTGGGGACAGCGGAAGTAGAACTGATCCAGCCCCATAAGATCCCACATCTGCTCCCTAGATGTAGCCTTAGCCCCATCCACCCACTTATCAAAGGCCTCCATCAGTTGGGCCCCAAACTCAGCCATAGATTGCCCTGACAGAGGTTGCAGTGTGCGAAAACGCTTCCTAAAATGGTCTGAGCCCAGCCTATAGCAGCCTCATTGGGTAAGTTATCAAGGATTACTGACATAGTCCCAGTTACCAACCCAGCCACATAACGCATATACTCATCCTCCCCCACGTTCCATCTGCAGGCCTGCTTCTCGAAAACACTCAGGAACACCTCGGGGTTGTCTCCCTCTTTGAAAGGGGTGAAGTCCTTTGGTGTCAGTTTGTGGGGTGCAGCCAACTTTTGCTGGAACACATTGGCCTCATGCTGGCGCTGCGCCTCCTGGGCTTCTCGCTGCTCCTTCTCATGCTGGCACTGAGCTGCCTTGTCGGCTCCCTCTTCTCTCGCGCGCGCTCCCCTGTCTTCTCTCTCTCGCTCCTGGTCTACAAGCTCTTTCTCTCTAAGACAGATCTGCGCCAGGAGCAGGTTCAGCTGTTCAGGGGTTGCTCCAGGAGTCCCAAGGAGAAAGGTTGCTCCGGCTCCAGTCTATAGATCGTCATTCTGATCTATTCCAGGCATTTCAAAGTTCCTTATTTTCTGCCTTAGCTGCTCGTTGGTCAGCCCTTCTGCTGGGAGATTCCTCCTCTGGGCCTCTCTTACGAGGTCAGCTTTGGTGAGTCTATTGAGCCCCTTGGACAATCCCAGCAGGGTGCTTCCCTGTGTTCCAGAACTCATACACTTCCTTGCCCTTGCCCTGCTTATCTAAGCCCTATCCAGTTGACCCGGACCAGATTTATTCAGATCTGTTTTGCTCAAAGTTCAAAAATCAAAATCCTCTTAAAGAAAAAACAGGTTGCTAAAAGCAAAAACCAGCTTGCCAGGGAGGCTCCTCACCCCCTCTCAGCAAATCCACCATAACAATGGGTAAAAGGGTGAATCAGTCTGGCCAGAAGAATTATTTTCTCTGCCCTGATCAGCCCAACAATCAAACAAGTAAAACCGGTTTGCCTGCTGCTAGGACAAACCAAAAAACTTGGGAACAAACATGTGTGTAGCTTTGGGTATGTCCCTTTCTTAGGGCTTCTCTCTTGCCCTTTGGGGATCCCACCGCTGCCACCAGTTGTGGCATAACGGAGCCCACTGGGGTTTCCTCTCTTGAACCCCAGCCTCCCAGCACTTTGTTACCCACCTGTTATCTGGTACTTTTCCGCTGCCACCACCTGGAGGTTACTTAGGCTGTGAGTCTCACCCCTCTGGGAGAATGAGTCCCGTACCTTTTACTTAGTTGAACAGGCCCTTAAGCCAGGATAAAACAGTTCCCAGTTACTGCCACCGGAGCGTACAGAGGCACTTACACTAACACACACACACACACACACAAATCTTTTAGATCAGAAAAAGGAATGTTACTTTAATGGTATTTTAAACCATGCATCACAGGTTACCAACATGTGATGCACTTTGAATCCTTGAGCAAAAGCAACTGATCAGAACACAGTTAGGCTCGAGAGCCTTTTTGTAGCATCTAGCCTAAACTGGTCCCTCAGATGTAACATTCAATTACTCACAGCTTTAGGTGCGCCTTTGCCTTGCAGCAAAGGGGTTCAGTCCTTAGGTTCAGTTTAGTCCAAACAGGTCAGGAGCCATTCCTTCAGCTCCATAGAGTTCCAATCCAGTCCATAGTAAAGTGTAAGTATATGAGAGCAAACAGAAGTCAAGTGGAAGACTGCCCCAGAGAGGTGTGGCTCTGGTCTTTTTAAAAGCCCCCTACCCCTCTTTCGTAATTGGTCCTTGGGAGCTTACCTGGCTGTACCTACTCCAATCAGAGAAAGATCCCCCCCAGCCATGCTGGCTGTAAGCCCCTTCCCCCGGTATTGCAGAATCCTGCCATGCGGCTGGTTGCAAAACCAGGCCTAGTCAACCTGAAAACCAGAGTGTCAGTGAAGGTCACCTGGGGAAGGCAGGGTTGCTCCTAGCAGCTTCTGCCACAAGCCTCATACAGGAACCCTGCCATGCCCTTGATCACTTTTGTTGTCCTTCACTGTACCTTTTCTAGTTCAGCTATGTCCTTTTGCAGATGGGGAGACCAGAACGTCATACAATATTCCAGGTGCGGTCGCACCATTGATTTATATAGCAGCATTATGACATTCTGTTTTATTTTCTATCCCCTTCCAAATAATTCCTAATGTTCTGTTTGCTTTTTTGACTGCTGCCACACACTGCGCTGTGGATTTCATTGTATTGTCCACAATCACCCCCGGTACCGAGAGACTCTCCTGTACCGACCATCCCTCCACACACACCGGCTCGGGGTGGAACCTCTGTGCCAAGGCTTTCCTCCACACCGACAGCTTCCCCTCCAAAAAAAAGTAGTAGTAGTAGTCTGTGGTGTTTTTGCCTTCCAAAAAGTGATCTTCCAGGAAATCTCAAAAAAAGAAAAAGCAGGACAAATCTTCATATCCTGAATCTGGATCCAAATGCTCCAAAAACTCTCATCATTCTCCACATACGATGAACTTGAGCTCACCCCAGCTTCGACTATCACCAGTGTCGGTGACTCCTCCTATCACTGAGTTTCAGCTGAGAACTACCCTCGCTTCTCACCAGAATCTTATTTGGATACTGATAGAATGCAGCGCAGTTCTCAGTTCTTACGTCCATCCACACCACTGGAGTTTCCACGACTGACTTAGGAGCGTAAACGTAAGTGGCTGGGCATTGGGTTCTTAGTTGGAAAAGAACAAAATCATGTCTCTCTCTGCTCATGTTTCTCCAGCCTGCTGCTGGCAGGCAGGCTTTCACATGTAAATCAGCTCTCAAGATGGCTTTAGAATAGAAGAGCTCTTCAGGTGACTTACTGGCTCATTTAAATAGTTTTTTCCCCCTTTGTCTCTGTTCCCGCCTTTGGGGAATCGTGGGGTCGGTCACATAGCCAACCCAGGCAAACACAAAGGCCCATCTAAATCTCTACAGGGTTCCGTCTGGCAAGTGTTCTGGAATACACATTTTGGTATCTCTTTGTATTTCCTGTAGCCTGGTGACGCATCAGAGCCCTATTTTGAGTTCTACAGCTCTCAGTTGTAACCTTACATACATGTGGACCCTTTGGCATTACATATTTACCAGACTTGTAGTCTACATGTAGTCTACAAAAGTTACACGTGTGTGACCCTACGTTTCTCCGTGACAACCTCCTCACGTGGAACCAAGTTCACCAGCGCGTTATCCATGCTATCAATGGCCACAGGCACCGTACTGGCCTTCTCCTCGCTATCATCCGTACCAATGGGACCAGCCCTATTCAGTGGGCTATGACTATTTCCAGTATACTGGGAACGACACACCCATCATCCCCAGCACCCGCTTCCCGTACGTGCACCTTTTCACCAGCTTCTGATGGGGAAAGTTTCCAGACGTCTGAGAAACATAGGAAATCGGAGCATTCTGATACTTCTAACAAGGACACTTCTCCTTCAATGCCATCCAGTGAATTGAAGGACTCCATCTCGTGTCCATATCAGGCCCTGCTCAGGCGGTCTGCTCAGAGGATCATAAGAAGTTCCAGGCTCTCATTGCACAAATGTCAAAAGCCTCGAATATAAAACTGTTCCAGTGGAAGAGGAGGAAGAAAATCCTATTTATAAAACGTTACCTAAGAGAGCTTCCTCTAAATTAACCTTTCCCCCTCTCAAAAAAGCTGATGAAGCAATCTAGGCTTCACTGAAAAACCCCGTCGGTGACCTCTCCTGCGGACTCCCATTATAGCATCTTCTTCTACCCGGTGCCAGCAGAGAATCACTCCACGTTTCTGAAACATCCCAGTCCGAACTCGATGGTGGTGCAAGCATCTGTGGACAGAACATCAAGGGCCTCAGAAACCACTCCTTCTGACAAAGAGAGCAAATTTATAGATATCCTGGGAAGGAAAATGTTTTCTTCCTCCACGATGATCCTCGGCATCAAACTATATCTCAGCAATGTCTACTTTCCAACACCTACTATGGAACTCCTTAGGTCCACTTCTGGCCCGCATCCCTCCAGATAATAAAAAGAAAGTGGAGGTCATCAGAGCTGAGGGTCTTTATCTAGCCCAGTCACAATTGATGACCTCAAAACACATTGCTGACATGGTAGCCAGAGTAACGGTGAATAGTGTGGTGGCTAGGAGGTACACCTGGCTCTGCTCTACAGCACTGCCATACCAGGCTTGTGCAAAGATTAAAAACCTAAAATTTGATGAGATGGGACTCTTTGCCAAAGACAGGGACAGTGTCCTATCAAAAACGAAGAACACTAAGAGAACAGCATATGCACTTTGCATCTCTTACAAAACTAAAAAGAGGTACCCTTTCACCCGTTCAAATAAGTCTGCCTGATATACCCCGGGATACTTCCAGCAATCCCGGAAGTACTTCCCTTCTTCTCAGCCTCCATTGCAATCACAGAGGCAATATAATAGACAAAAGTAAAGATCTCATCAGCAGACTACATCATTGTCTGCTCCCAACAAGCAGAAATCTCGCTTTTAATCATGACATCCAAAGCTTAGAACCAATTCCAAAAGAAATCTTCCCAAACAAATCGACTTCCTGCCTAAAAATTTGGTCTCTTATTCCATGTGATAAGTGGGTTCTTGACACCATTTCCCACTGTTACACGGTTCAATTTGCAGAAATCCCCTTCCCAAAACCCCCTTCCTGATCCTCGTTAGGGATCCAACGCACAAGACATTCTTGGAGCAGGAGATTTCAGCCCTCCTCTCTATTGAGGCAATGCCTGAAAATTTCCATGAAAGGAGCTTCTACTCCCAGTACTTTCTAGTACCTAAGAAGGATGGGGGTCTTAGGCCCTTAGAATGCTGAACAAGTTCATAAGATCCTTTTAAGTTCAGGATGATCACACTGAAGAAAATACTCCTCCTTTTCAAGGGAGCTTGGTTCTCTGCTTTGGATTTACAGGATGCTTATTTCCATATCCCTATTCATCCTACCTGAGAAAACGAGGCCTCTCAGTCTTTCCTTACTTGGATGACTGGCTCCTGGTTTTGCAGTGAAAGCACCAGTTGCAGGACGACACCCAGTTCACCATTGACCTCCTGCAAAAACCTGGATTTGTGATCAATTTAAAAAAATTAACTCCTTCGCAATCCATCCAATTTATAGGTGCAGAGATCAACTCACTCAAACAGACCTCAAGATTGATTCCTCGTGATCCAAAACGCAGTAACTACTCTCCATACCCAACCAACCCAAACCAACCGTGCATTCCTACGACTTCTGGGCCACATGACTTTGACTACATCAGTCGTGAGAGATGCCAGACTGAGGATGCACCCCCTCCAACACTGGCTGGCATGGAGATATTCCACGTTGGAGGACAATATTGACCACTACCTCACCATACCCCCCTCAATCCTGCACACCCTGTCTTCGTGGACAGAGAAGACACTATGCGCAAAGGGATGCCTTTTGCCCAACCAGTCCCAGACATCCTACTGACCACCAGTGCTTCCCTGTATGGATGGTGTACTCACTGTGACATGTTAAAAGTGTGCAGCACTTGAAACGAATGGGAACGTTCTCTATACATCAACCACTTGGAACTACGAGCAATTCGATTTGTCATGAAGACATTCCTTCCTCTCATAGAAGGCAAGAACGTCCAGATTGCCACAGACAACACCACAGCAGTGTGGTATATCAACAAACAAGGGGGCACACGCTCATCCAGACTCTGCAGAGAGGTGACAAAGCTCTGGAAGTGGTCTATCCTTCACGACGTTCATCTCATCGCGACCCACCTGGCAGGTCAATCCAATGTGACTGCAGATGTACTGTGCAGGGCACCCACTCTGCAACACGAGTGGATGCTCACCAGATCTGTCGCTCTGGGTCTATTCTCCAAATAGGGTCAACCAGAAATATATCTGCATGCTTCACCCCACAATGCTCTGTGCCCCGTATACTGCACTCAAGCAGGGAAAGGGCAAGGATATCCCAGAATCATGTATTCCTGATCCCATGGATGAATGGACTTCTTTACACTTTTCCTCCATCTTCCCTAATCACTCGAGTCCTGATGAAACTGGACAAAGAGAAGCTGCACTGCATCATAGCCCTCAGCTTGCCCGGGCAGCCATGGTTTACCCACTTACAGACCATGACTGTATGTCAACAACGTCTTCCTCTCATCCCAGATCTCCTCCACCAGAACGGAAAAATCCTCCAACCCAATCTCCATTCGTTGCACCTGACCGCTTGCGGCAGTTTGCATCCTAAAATATGCTTGCAAAGATACAACTAACAGAACTTATGCTTTGAAATGGAAACATTTCTCCATATGGGCAACTTCTCAGCAAATACATCCAGATGCAGCTACCAGACTAGGCTCATCCTCTATAAAAGTCCACCTTGCGGCAATCTCCACCTTCCTACCCCCCCCCCCCCGAGGGTTGCCCAACATTTTCACACCCAGTACTTACCAAACGGTTCCTCAAAGGGCTGCACAGTATTGCCCTATCTGTTCAAGACCCCTGTCCTCCATGGGACTTAAATCTTATTTTGGGGAGGCTAATCCTACCTACTTGCAAGCCTCTGGCAACTTGCTCGCTTCGCTTGCTATCACTAAAAGTCTGCATGCTGGGTGGCCTTGACTTCTGCCAGAAGGAGAAGTGAAATAGCTTCCTTGTCGATACTCCCTTTCCTGATCTTCCACAAGGATAAAGTCGCCCTGCGTTTACCTTCAACATTTCGACCAAAGGTGTTCTCCACATTCCATATGTCTCAGGCCATTGTACTGCCAGTCTTCTTCCCGAGGCCTCACTCCTCCCGGGGGGAATAGACTCTGCACATGCTGGAGAGTCTTGCCTTTTTATATCGAAAGGACTGAACCGTCTCGAAAATTGAATTCCCTCTTCATCATCTCTGGGAGGGCCTTCACCGGGAAACAAAGTCTCATCTTAAACTATATCTTCCTGGTTAGTGGAATGCATCTCCCTCTGTTACGCGCTATCGAACAAACAACCTCCAGAGGGCCTCAAGGGGCATTCCACTCAAACCTTGGCTACCTCCACTGCTTTGCACCACAAGTTTCCTATAGAACAGATCTGCAAAGCAACCACATGGAGCTCTGCATACACCTTCATCAAGCATTATGCACTGGACATTGCAACTAGTGCAGACGCTGGCTTTGGGGGAGCAGTCCTCCAATCTCTATTCAAGTGGATTCCTTCCTGCCCCCAATGAGGGGAGACTGCTTTTTAAATCTCCCACTGGTGTGTGTCATGGAGCCCCACTCGAAGAAGAAACAGGGGTTACTCACCTGTACCCTTGGTTCTTTGAGATGGGCTCCGTCACTCATACCACCCACACACATTCCCCTCTGCATATACTTGAAGGAAAATTTAGATGTAGGGGTTGAAAGAAACTGAGGTAACGCACGACCCACCCTATAGTGACTCCAGAAGCCTGCCAAAATGTTAGACAATCAGGCAGGAGCTCTAAGGGTGCACAGAGAAACTGCTTGGAGAGGCTTCCGGTGACTGGTACTGTGTAGACACAGAACCCTACTGGTGTGAGTGACAGAGCCCATCTCAAAGAACCAAGGAAAGTTACAGGTGAGTAACCCTGTTTTTCACTCTGTTCGGCACTGGTCAGATCTCTTCTGGAGTACTGTGTCCCAGTTGTCAGCACCTCATTTTAAGAAGGACATTGACAAATTGGTTCAGAGTAGGGCAACAAAGGGTCTAGAAAGCAAGTTTTATGAGGAAAGATTGAAGGAACTAGGTATGTTTAGCAAAGGGAAGATAACAGTCTTCAAATATCTAAAGGGCTGCCACCAAGAAGCTGGCAAGGAGCTGTTCTTCACTGCTACAGAGGGCAGGACTAGAAATAATGGGCTCAAGTTAAGGGAGGTAGATTTTGGTTAAACATTGGGGGGTGGGGGTGGGGAGGGAGGGATGGAAATTCCTAACAGTAAGAACTCCCTAGACAGTGGAACAAGTTGCCTCGGGAGGTTGTAGACCCTTTATTGCTGGAGGTTTTCAAAAAGAGGCCGGAGAGCCATCTGTCACGGGGATATTGTAGCTGTAGGCATCCTGCATCCAAGCAGAGGGTTGGACTAGATGACCCTTTAGGTCCCGTACGACTCTGATTCTAGATGTCCCCTTGTTCCCATTCTGTATTGACCTGTTTTCTCCATCCAGCATCTCTGTCTTGGATTACCCATACTGTGTGGTGCATGAGCTTCCCGAGATGACAGCAGAGAGTCTGGTGAGCAAATCTGTCGGTGCCTGTTCTTCTAACAGGCTGTGGGCATACACCTGCCATGTTAAAAGAATGCCCCTTTGTTGTGCCCTCTAGCAGGGAGAAGCCATGTGAAGGGTTGTGACTTTTCTGAAAAGCTGTCAGCAGAGCTGGCTACTGACAGCCCAGAGCATGTGCCTTGGGGCAGGCAATATGCTTGTGGGGGAAATGTTCTGGGCTTTCGTGCCTGGATGTTTAGTCACTGATACCAGACTGACCATGTGACTTGGTACCAGTCAGCATTTGAAACTCTACCCTGCAGCCTTGAACTGTGTGGAAGCCCCGTATGTCCAGATGAGGCCTCCATGGAGAGTGGCTCACTGCCCCATGTAGGCAGGGGGCACTATGGTTTCAGGTTGCTCCTGTTTATTCTGTGGCTCCTCCACCAGCCAGCCTGACTTGTGTGCTGTGTAACGTTGCCTGCCTGGCTCCTCACTCCTCCACCTCTGGCTCTTCCCACAGGAGGCTGGGGACAATAATCAGTTTTGTTGGCGGAACTTGTTCTCCTGCATCAACCTCCTGAGGATACTGAACAAGCTGACAAAGTGGAAACACTCCAGGACCATGGTAAGAGCCACTGCAGCTGGGTGTGTGGAGCATTGGGGTGGGGGGAAGGCAGTCTTGCTGTGTGCACTCCCCCTGCTGAGCCGGAAGAGTCTGGCAGGAGCCTTTGATCGCTTCCCTTTCCCCCACCCCCACACAAGGGCAGGGACTGAGGTGCAGTAGAGCACCAGGCATGCACGCTGCCTCAGGGACTGACTCTGCCCGCTTGTCTCCCCAGATGCTGGTGGTGTTCAAGTCGGATCCCATCCTGAAACGAGCTCTGAAAGTGAAGCAAGCCATGATGCAGCTCTATGTCTTGAAGCTGCTCAAAGTGCAGACCAAGTACCTGGGCCGACAGTGGAGGAAAAGCAACATGAAGACCATGTCCGCAATCTATCAGAAAGTGCGGCACCGGCTCAATGATGATTGGGCCTATGGCAATGGTACAGCCTGGGCACATGCACCACCTCCCACCCCCATGGCTTCTCCCATTCATATTTAACTCAGTGTTGAGCCAATGAGAGCACCTATGCCAAGCATGCAGGCTATGCCCAATGGCAGGCCACCCCAAATTAGCAGAACACATGCTAGTCTGGTGAAGTTCTTACTTCCTCTTGATTGGATGCAGCATCATATGTTGGGACCTGTAGTTTCCAGGTGGCCATGTCTTCATATTAAAGGTGCAGGCATCAGCCCTGAGTACGATGGAGCCTTGAATGCTGGAAGCAGCGTATACATAGATTAGGGCAGAACATTCCAGGCTGCATATCTGCATTAGATGTAAGCAGCTGGTTTTGTCCTCCGTCCACACTCCTGGAACTGCTGCATGGGATTTTGATTCCCAGACTTGTTATAGCTTAGCATTAAAGGGGGGTGATGTCCAGAGGGCAGCTCAGTGGGCCGCTTAGACCAGTATTCTGTTTGACTAAAGCCAGTGCTTGATGCTTCAAACATCAGTAGGAGCCCCCATGGCCAGTATTTCATTAGCCCCCTGTGGTAATTCGTTTCCTCCCCTAAGAGCCTAGTCCTTGCCATGGTGGTTTTAATCAGTACAGCACACCTGTCCCTGCTTGCTGTGCCGGTAGATGCATAGGGATCTGCTTGTACAGGGGCCTGTCCACCCTACTGCATGGGCTAATGATCGCCTTCTTTTCCCAGATCTAGATGCACGTCCCTGGGACTTCCAAGCTGAGGAGTGTGCCCTGCGCGCCAGCATTGAGCGTTTCAACTCCCGACGCTACGACCGGGCACACAGCAACCCAGATTTCCTGCCTGTGGATAACTGTTTGCAGAGTGTGCTGGGTCAGCGTATGGAGCTCCCTGAGGATTTCCAGATGAACTATGATCTGTGGCTAGAAAGGGAAGTCTTCTCTCGCCCCATCTCTTGGGAAGAACTGCTGCAGTAATGCTCGACCGGTGCCAGGAAGCTCTGTAGAGAGACAAAGCTGGGACACTTGCCAAAGGACCATGCTGTGCATTCCAGAGAGCCTCTTCCTCCTCCAGCCCAGATTAGGGGAGACCCTTCCTGCCTGTACAGTAGATTCTCCCTTCTCCTCCTGGTGGCAGCATGGCTTCATCCAGCTTTTGGAAGCCAGCAGCACTTCTCCCAAACCTGTGCAGGGGCCCAAGTCACTGTCATGGGTCATAGATTTGGAGAGTGCAGAGTAGTTTCTGGGTAGCTATGTTTCCACGGTGACTCCTGAGGGGTCTATGAATAAGACTAATTCCTAGCCCTGTCTGCAAAGTTCCTGTCCCTACTACAGTGCTGCCCAAGGGAAGCATGTTTGTTTGCTCCTCTGCTCAACTAGGTCAAGGTGTGTACCATTCCTGGAGCTTTGGTGAGGCTGGCTGCTTTGTTCCAAGGTCTAGCACCTCTGTCTTCTGTCTGCTATCTCCTAACCTTCTGCCTTGAGGGAGCAGCAGCAGCCTCTCTGCTTCCGTGCTTTGTGTTGGGGGAAGGAAAGGAAGTGTGTGGCCTGTCTTCGGGGTTTGCTGCAGGATTTAGATGGGAGGAGAATAGGATGTTCTAGTGATTCAGAGGGTGGGTGTAGGTAGTAGCCCCCTTGCATGCTCTTTCTGCTAATTAGGGCAGTGGTGGAGGCAGTAGCCTCACCAGGACCAGGAGCGAGTCTCGATAAGAGCTGGGCTATTCCTGGGAGGGTTGGGCTGTACAGGTGGGTAAATTCCCTAGTGTAACTCTGGATTCCAGGTTTTTAATGTCTGCGACTTTCCATTAAAGAATATTGCTTGAAGCTCAGACTGGGTAAAGTGTAAGGCTTCTTTGTCCTGCAGAGTAGCTTGATCCCTGCAGGCCCCTACCAGGACCTAATACAGCTTTATTTATTCTCATCCTGGGATAGTTGAGGGGTTGTGATTCCAGAAGATTTTGCTGTTGGCAGCAGGGTTCAGAATAGAATCTGGCTTGAATTTCAGACCAGAAGAATGAAATTCTGCCTTTCACTGTGGGGTGGGTGGGAAGGAGGGAGGTACTCAACACCTCCCTCCAGATTTTCAGCAGGGAGGACAATCTGCAAGGAAGGAACAGATCTCTGAGGAAGTGAGTCAGCTTCCTGTCCAGGGCTCTAGCACTTGTGACTGCGTCCTTTTTGGATGCAGTTGGACTCACTTGTGCACCTTGGTGCCTGTGGGGGAGGAATGGTGGCAGTGTCTGGATGAAGGTGTGGAGTGCTATATGCCTTTACTTTCAGGCAGCGGTGGCTGCCTGAAACTTAAATGTACAGCCACTGTTAGTTATAAACAGGGGACTGCTGAAGCCCTGATTTTGAGGAAACCGCTTGAGACCTACATTTCTGAAAATTTAACCATGACTGTAAGTTGTGAGGACCATCGTATCCACAAAGTTTGAAAAAGATCCATTAGGAAAATAAAATGTTATAACTGCTTAAACGTTAATTGGTTGTGGTCAAAATGCACACCATCCTCACGTATTTGAATAATCAATATCTCCTCCCCCTGGATGAGTTGAGCCCCCAAACTTCACAGGCTTCGAGAATGAGATCAATAACAAGTGCTTCTGAAATATGATACTGATTGATGCAGCCAAAACCGAGTTATTAGTGATAAAAAAAATCAGTTCTCCCAGGGGATCCTCCTGTCTGTCCAGTCAGGACAGTAGGGTAGATCCCGCCAATCACCAGTAGGAGGCAGGCACTCAACTTTGAGGAGCCTAGTAGGAGGGATCTAGCCTCAGCTCCCCAGTTGTTTGTCTGCCTCTGATCAAATAAGAAGCAGCCGAGCTGCAGGATTTCTTCAAAGAGCAACAGCTTCAGAAAGGTTAGAGCTCCGGGTGCCAGGGGGAGCGAAATTCTCCTCCCTGTTCACACCCCCCCCCTTCCTAGAGGGGATTTGGAGCTTTTCCCGGGTTTCTCCCCCCCCCCTTCTTGGACGGGGTTCACCAGAAGAGCAGGCGCAGCAGTTCTCCCCTCTCGGGACCTGTCTGCTACTGGCAGCCGGCTAGATCTGCTTGGGCTAGGAGGGGGGCCCATAGAGATAGAAAGGGGGCGAGTCAACAGGCCCCAAGGAACAGCGGGTTAAGAGACAGGCTGTCCTTTCCTCCCCCGCTCTAACCCCTCCAAGCACCACCACTGTCCGCGGTCTTGGCCCGATGCGCAGCAGAGCACTCCCCCTCCAGCGGCGTGGCCCGGAGAGCGGGACGGGATCCTCCAGGGAACCATCAGCACAACCATCCATGACCCACCCACCCCGCCAGCCCTCAGGAACACCCAACGTGGCAGAAAGCCTCATCTCCCCTCCCCCGCAGCAATGCAGGCCAGAGAACAGGATCCCCAGCACGGCACCGGCAGCCCGCCCGCAACAGCACCGCCGCCATCCCAAGCCCTCCCGCCTCCCCTCACGGTTGTAGACAGCAATCGGGACTTAGCTAGGGCGCCCCTCCCCCCCCCCACTTACTGAGCAGAGTGCTGGCCAAGCACGAGGCGAGCGCAGCACAGGCGCCCCTCCCCCACTCAGCTTAACACTGGTGGGAGAAAGAAAATGTCCACCCGCAGGAAGAAGGTGGCTGCAGCCTCTGAGGCCCCAACAGACCAAACAGCAACAGTGAGTTCCCCCTGAAGCCCCCCACTGGCTCAGGACCCCCATATGACAGTCCTTAAGGAGATCCCCTCAGAGCTGAAGAGAAAGAGGTCTCCTCCCAGGCCAAGGAATACGGGGCACTTTTAAGGGCAAGTCCAAGGGGGCAGGTAGGGGCAAGCAACCCCTACCTAAGAAGCCCCGCAGGCCCGTCCGGCCTCTAGACTCCTCAGCTTCCTCAGAGGAGGAACAAGAGGAGGTCATGTCTAACCAATCCTCAGAGTAGGAGAGGGTCCACAGTCAGCGAAGGGCCATGCAGGGAGAAAAATCACCCCCCGCAGAGCCCATGGAAGAAGAGGGGGAGGTCGTGGAAGGGGAAATAGAGAGTGATGAGGACCTGTCTGCAGGGGGAGAAATAGAGGAAGCTGAGCTGGAACCCTCCCTCAATCCAGACAGACAATTTCCCAGCAAGTACAGAGATCACATATATGAGCTGGTGGTAAAAGCGCTCCACCTAAAACAGAAGAAAGAAAAGGGCTCCTCATCCACTTCCGAGGAAGAAGAGGAAGCGAGAGAGTACCTTCCCCAGGAAAGGGACAGGGACAGAGGTATGATATTAGATAAAACCTATGAGAGAATCATCAGGAAAGCATGGCAGAACCCCAACAGGGCCTCCAAGCTGACCAGATCCCAACTATCCCTGTATTCCCTTAACAAGAGAAAGAACTCCATGCTGTCTGTTCCAAAGGTCGATGCAGCGGCGGCTTCCCTGGCCAGAAACTCAGTCTTCCCCACGGAGGGAGAGTGTTTCCCTAGGGACCTGACGAATAAGGGCATTGACTGCAATCTAAGAAGGAACTTTGACGAGGTCTCTTCAATCATCAAGATGGTTACAGTCTCGTCATACTTTTCTAGGGCCCTAATGGTCTGGATTACGAAAGCATCAGACCTCGGAGTCTCAGAGAAGATGACCAGAGTACTATCCATGAGGATAAAACTAGCCTACTTCTTTATAGCGGACGCGTCTACTGACATTCTTCACTGGGCCTCTAAAGCAGCCGCTTCCAACGTTGCAGCCCATCGCCATCTATGGCTGAGGTCGTGGAAAGGCAATAACACGGCCAAAAATGCCCTGGTGGGTGGACCTTTCCAAGGGCACAAGTTATTTGGCATGTGCTTGGATAAGGTCTTGACCGATGCAGCGGACAAGACCAAGAAACAAACCCAGCAGAGCGTGGGAGTCCAAAAGAAGCCCTTTCGTCCCTTCAACGCACCCTATACCCCGTCAGGGGGTACCCGACAACCCTTTTTTCCGCACAGGGGGAACCAGCAAAGATATAAACCACGCTGGCAGAAACAAAAGGGAAACGACAGCAGAAACAGACAGCGACAAGGAACAGGAAGCCCCAAACAGGACGCCTGACGGTACAATGCCCTACCCCCGTGAACAACAAAAACTAGGAGGACGTCTACAGCAGTTTGCGGCGCAATGGGCTATCACCACCACAGACACCTGGGTCCTCCAGACCGTCAAACTGGGGTATGCTATAGAATTCCTCCACTCACCCTTTCTGTACTTCTGCGCATCCCCGGCAACGGAGACAAACAGATTGCAATGCAATCAGAAATCAACAGACTCCTCTCCATTGGAGCAATAGAGGAGGTTCCGCCAGTCGAACACGGCCAAGGCCTATACTCCATACTCTTCTTGGTTCCCAAAAAATCAGATGAATGGAGAGCCATACTAGATCTGAAAAGGCTAAACCAAGACCTCAGAATACAGAAATTCAGAATGGAGACCCTACATTCAATACGAACGGCATTAGGGCAAGGAGAATGGCTGACGGCTCTTGACTTGAAGGAAGTCTACCTGCATATACCTATCTGTCTGTCTCACAGGTAATGGCTTCGATTCAGTTATGCACAGCAGCACTGGCAGTGCACGACTCTACCGTTCGGCCTAGCGACCTCACCGCGGACGTTCACCAAGGTGCTGATCTCCCTGATCGCCAATCTGCGAACAGAAAGAATCAAAATACACCCATACCTGGACAACATTCTCGTCAGATCTCCATCTTGCGTCCAGGCACGAAACGACATGAACCGTGTCATAGAATTCCTGCAGGATCAAGGGTTCATCATCAACATCAAGAAGAGCCATCTTGCTCCCACTGAAGCCCTGGAACATCTAGGAGTGGTCCTAGACACCAAGCAATGCAAGCTATTCCCCTCCAAACAGAGGCGGCTGAAGAGCCTACTTCTCATCCGACAGGTCACGAAGGCTCACAAGTCCAAGCTAAAGACCCTTGCGAGCCTCCTGGGAGCCATGACTTCTTGCCTAGGGATTATTCAGTGGGCCAGGTTTCACTCCAGACCCCTGCAATGTTTTCTGTGCCCGTGGCAAGACGACCTAACTCAGGGCAGGAACCCCTGGATCGTGGTATCCCCATCCCTAAAGAGGTCCCTGACGTGGTGGTCTTCTCCAGACAAATACGCGCCCGGAATGCCCATCTCCGACCTGAGGAGAACAACTACAGACGCCAGTCTCCAAGGTTGGGGTGCACACACGGAGGGACACACAGCACAAGGCAAGTGGCTCCCATGGGAGAGGTCACACCATATAAACTGGCTAGAGCTGAGGGCAATTTATCTAGCACTACGGAGACTAGCTCGTAACAAAGATGTGCTAGTGTATACAGACAACACAGTGGTAAAAGCCTATGTGAACCATCAGGGAGGCTCGAGGTCCGAAGCCCTTCATCAGATGGCATCCATCCTCATCAGGTGGGCAGAGAACAACTTGTGCTTTCTCAGAGCAGTCCACATCAAGGGCCAAACCAACACCCAGGCCGACTGACTCAGCAGGGTGCAGCTGGACCAGGGAGAATGGTCTCTTCATTCCTCCTCCTTCAGGGTCATAACACACCACTTTGGTCCTCCCTCAGTCAACCTGTTCGCTTCACTGGACAATGCGAAGACGAAGAGCTTCATTTCACGTCACCCGAACCACAAGGCAATCACCTTCAACGCGTTGAATTGCAGCTGGCTTCAGGGTCTTCTCTACGTATTCCCGCCATTCCCACTCATACAGCGGACAATAACAAAAATCAGGACAGAGCAGGTGACCGTCATCCTCGTAGCCCCTTACTGGCCACGGAGATCGTGGTTCGCAGACTTACAGGACCTCAGCCCACATCCTCCGTTCAGACTTAACAGTGAGACCAGACCTCCTCTCTCAAGGTCCGATCCTGCACGACAACCCAGGGTCATTCAAACTGACGGCTTGGAAATTGAACGGAGGCCTTAAGTAGTCTAGGCTACTCCAGAAAGGTCTTGGATACAATGCTCCAGTCCAGAAGACCAGCAACGAGGTGCATTTATCAAAGCACATGGTCCACCTTTGCGGGGTGGTGTGAGACCAGGCTCATTAGACCAGAGAGGGCCTCCGTCAGAGTAGTCCTGGACTTCCTACAGGAGGGGTTAGATAGAGGATTAAAACCTAACACTTTGCAGAGAGAGTTAGCAGCCCTCAATAGTGTTCTGGGGACTGTTAAGGGGTGTCAGATCTCAGGTCACCCTCACGTTAAACGTTTTCTCAGGGCAGCCAGGATCTTATCTCCCCCAGTGGTCCACAGATTTCCTTCCTGGAATCTGAACCTTCTCCTGAGAGCTCTAACGAAGGTTCCATTCGAACCTCTCTCCAAGATTTCCCTATACTATCTCTACCTAAAGGTAGCTTTCCTGGTGGGCATCACTTCAGCTCGGAGGGTCTCTGAGCTCAGGGCTCTCTCAATAGATCCTACTCTGTGCTCCTTTTAAGGAGTCCTCAGTAACTCTGAGACTCAATCCAGCCTTCAGCCCCAAGGTGGATTTCGTAAGGAGTTGGAGATATTTCTACCATCCTTTTGCCCGAATCCTTCGTACCCTTTAGAACGGGAGTGGCATACTTTAGATGTTAGAAGAGCTCTGAAGGCTTATCTTCACAGAACAAGGGTCTTTAGGCGATCTTGGGCTCTGTTTGTGTCCTATAACCCTCAGAGGAAGGGTTTGAAGGCTTCCAAATCCCTCATAGCCAAATGGATGACCCTATGCATTTCCAAAGCCTACAGGGCAGAGGGAAAGCTTCCCCCTATGGGGATTTTTGCTCACTCCCTTAGGGGGGCAGCAACTTCCCAGGCTTTCCAGAACGCAGCTTCTTATGGAGAGACCTGCCACACTGCGACTTGGTCCTCGGTCCATTCATTCACCAAACATTACAAAATTCCCCTTCAGGACTCTGTTGACGCTGCCTTTGGGAGATGGGTCCTGCAAGCAATGCTATAAGGAGTACCCCGGTAAGACTTCTGCCCGCTCGCACTCACCGAGTTCTCCCTCACTGTTTTTCCCTCCCTCTGGTTAGGCCTAGCGTACTGCTCTGATACGTCCCTACAGGATCCCCTGCAAGAGAGGAAAATTGGGCACTTACCTCTGAATTTTCCTTCTCCGGGGGATCCTCCTGGATGGCCAGTCCCCACCCGGAGTGAGGTCAACTCTGTGGTGTCTCAGAGAGGGGTTCAGGGACTCAGTTCAGCAACTCATTGGATCTCTGTTATTTAGTAAATGGGGTCGGGAGTTTATTACTCTAGGGCGGAGTTCAGTTAGCCCTAATATTTAGTTTTTAGTTAGCGTTACTAGTTAATATAAGAGTACAGCTTTACATTCTGTAGACCCTCCTACTAGGCTCCTCAAAGTTGAGTGTCTGCCTCCTACTGGTGATCGGCAGGATCTACCCTACTGTCCTGACTGGCCGTCCAGGAGGATCCCCCGGAGAAGGAAAATTCAGAGGTAAGTGCCCAATTTTCCTTTCTGCAGGTTCACGCATGTGCACTTGAGCTCCTCTCTCCTGTCAGAGAGCCGGGGAAGCAGCTGCATCCATCCCCCTGTGAGCTCTGTAATTAGTGATGCGCTGAGGAGCGGAACTCTGTAAACGCTGACTATTGTAGTCTCCCCCTGGCTTGTGCACTGTGCTGGAAGGCTAGCATACCTGCCCACCTCCCTCACTCTCCTTCCCCCACCCCACCCCACCCAGGCAACAGCCGCAGCTTGCATGGCTGGGCGGCAAGCTGCAGCCAGCTTCTTCCCCAATAAGTTGTTGTGCCTCCCCTCCCTGGCTCCTGTCCCCATCCCTCACCTTCCTCTCCCTCCTAGTAGCTCCAGCAGCAGTGGGACACAGGGACACTGATCTGGGAGATAAGGCTGTTTGTTTACAAAACAGTGCTGTAAAGAAGGTTCTGTGAGATGGCTCCCAACATTCTCACAACTGGGTTGTGCATGCTCATCCTATCCAAATAATAGACTGCATGATGGTCTTGAGCTCCTCTAGTATAAAAAGCACTCTCCCCCCTCAGAATGACAGTTCCTTTCAACAACTATAAGGAAAAAATTCCATGCAGGCTGGAAGGGTGGGTGTTGGCTCTGAACATTCTCACATCTCAAAGAACCTTGTTTACAAGGTAGCAACAGGGCATGCACACAACTGCACATGCATCCCCACTCACCTTCCACTCATCCACACGCACGGAGTATCTGCCGTTTCCCCCAGTTCCATGGGGGGACGAGGGGTGTGTGTGCATGGGGATGCGTGTTAGGCAGGCGCTCACGCACCCCCACTCACCATGGGTGCATGCACTGCGTTCACATGGGGCTCCCCCACCCATGAACACACAGAAATCTGTGTGTTCGGGGTGTCTGGGCATGCGTGAGCAGTAGCCATTTCAGCGAGATGCTCCAGATAGCCCAGCACGATTTCACATAAAATAAAAGGTAAAAACGTGGTGTTGATCCCCTCAATGGGGAAAAATATAAAGAACCACCCCCTACCCCCCAACGACCTGCAAATAAAGGGCTGAGAGGGACGGAAAGCAGAGAAAAACTGCGGAGTAGTGAAAGAGGTGGGGGAGGGGACCTGGAGCTACCTCGGGCAGACAGTATGGCGGAGGCACGTGGGTTAGAACACGGAGAGCAAAGAGACCTTACAGCACAGCTTGCAAGCCTGATAGCCACAATTAATTCAAACCACACTGATTCTAGAAAGCAATGGGGTCTCTTAAATGAAAATATAAAGAAAGTCACCTCAGTAGTGGATTGTCTTAATAAAAAATTTGATGGCATGGCGGAGTCACCAGCGTGGAACAGAGACTTGAAAGGTGAGAGAATCAGCAGCAAAGGTGGGAGGATAAGGTACAAAAAATGGAAAGAGCCCTGGGGGGAGTGCAAAGAAAAATGGAGGACCTGGAAAACAGGGGGAGGAGGAATAATTTGAGGATACAAGGAATCCCCGAAGGCGTAGAGGCCCAGGGGCGCAGGGACTTAATAAAAAAAATCCTGAAAGAAATTCTCCCAGAGAGCCCCCAACTCCATGAAGTAGAGATTGACAGAGCTCATAGGACTCTCCGCCCCAGGCCAAAAGATGGAGACCCCCCACGCGCAGTAATATTCAGATGTCTCAGATACTCTGATAAGGAGCAAATTCTATGGGAA
>QEPC01013369.1:544200-563454 GCA_003113815.1 Sphenodon punctatus
TCCGAGGCTTGGAGCCCGGCAGTAGGATCGCGGGGACTTTTAAAAAAAGAAAAGAAAAATGGTGGGCTCCCCCCCGGGGTTTTTTCTCTGACGGCAGCAAGAGCTCCATCGCAGCCTTTCCCGCGTGCCGCTAGGAGCCGCAGGAGCAACTCGTGCTAGGACCCGGCTTTCCCACACACCGTCAGGGGTACCTGCAACACGCCGGCAATCCAAGCCTGGGAAAGTACCAGCGCAGGCGTACTCAGCAACAGAGCGGCAGGGCATCAACAGGCCCAGTGGGGATCTTGGCCAGACTACAGGGGTCAGAATGCCTTTCCCTCCCACAAGTGGCGGTGGGAAAAAATGGCCAGGAAAAGAGCAGCGGCTGTGATGGACACGGACAAGACAGCGGAGACCGTAAGCGTCCCCTGTACCACCACCCCCAAGGACCCTCACATGGAGGTCCTCCGAGAAATACTCTCAGAACTAAAACGCAAATGCTCCCTGCCTAGACAAAAGAAGACACACGCCTATAAGGGCCATTCCAGGGGAGCAGACAAAGGAAAGGGTCCCCTAACCAAGAAGCTACGCAAAGCCTCCAGACCCCTAGACTCCCCAGGCTCCTCAAATTCTGCCTCGGAGGTTATGTCCATCCCCTCATCAGAGGAGGATCAATCACTAGGGGAAAAAGAGCAGGAGAGACAAAGAAAGAAGGGGGCTCCCACTTGGGATAACGAAGGGGAGGAGGAGACAATGGAGACCCAACTCTCAGATGAGCTTCAAGTCTCTGAGGCGGAAACCGGGGACTCCCCATTAGATGAGGGGGAGCTAGAGGAATCAGGGATTGAGGCCTTGTCTGACCCTGACAATTTCCGGTCAAATACAGAGACCAGATATTTGACCTAATAGTAAGGGCCCTGCACCTTCAACAGAGGAAGGACAAGCATGACCCATCAGACTCATCAGAGGATGAGGAGGAGGAAAGGGAGTACATCCCCAGGTCTGAATCCAGAGAGGGTGGGATGGTACTTGATAAGGCTTATGAAAAGATCATAAAGAATGGAAACAGCCCAACAAGCTGTATAAAATGAACAAGACACAACTATCCTTGTACTCCCTGTCCAAGAACAAAGAACCTCTCCTTGCCATCCCCAAGGTGGATGCCGCTGCGGTGTCCCTGGCCAGAAACTTAGTTTTCCCCACCAAAGGGGAATGTTACCCGTGCGACCCCACAGACAAGGGGATTGAATGTAACCTTAGACATAACTTTGAGGAGGTGGCCCCTGTCATCAAAATGGCCACAGTCACAGCTTACTTTTCCAGAGCCCTCATGACCTGGATCAAGCAAGCCAGAAATCCTCGGATCTCCAATAAAATGACTAGAGTACTATCCACAAGAATCCAGTTAGTCGACACATTCATAGCGGACTCATCCACAGACATGCTCCGTTGGGCAGCGCGGGCGGCAGCCTCCAATGTGGCAGCCAGATGTCGCCTATGGTTTAGATCCTGGAAGGGAGACAGCACAGCTAAAAATACCCTTGTAGGGGGTGCGTTCCAAGGATCCAAACTCTTTGGCATTTGTCTAACTAAAGTCCTAGCAGACGCAGCAGATAAATCAAAAAAGCAAACGTTGCAGAGCGTAGGTGTAGCAAAGAAACTTTTTCATCCCTTCAGCACATACCAACCAACAGGTGGCTCCAGACGCCCCTTCTACCTGCATAGAGGTAGCCAACAGAAATACAGACCCAGGTGGAACAAGCAGAAGGGATCTGGTAACAGACCCAGGCACACTCAGGGCCCGAGACATCCCAAGCAGGAAGCATGACTATGGAGCCATCCATCCTCAAGAACAGCCTCCACTAGGAGGCAGGCTCCAACTGTTTGCAGAACAATGGACAGCTTCCACCTCAGACGCGTGGGTCCTGAACACCATACAGAAGGGGTACTCAATCGAATTCTCCCATTACCCTCAGCATACCTTCGGTGCCTCACCGGTATCCACCAACCCAAACAAACACCAAGCAGTGCAGTCGGAAATAGACAGGCTATTAAACATTGGAGCCATAGAATTGGTCCCGACACACGAGAGGGGTTTCAGGCTATACTCAATCCTCTTCCTGGTACCCAAAAAATCGGGGGAATGGCGGGCTGTACTCGATCTCAAAACCTTGAACAAATCAGTAAAATCAAGAAAATTTCAGATGGAGACCCTCCAGTCCATCCGAATAACGATGACACCAGGCGAGTGGTTGTGCTCCCTCGACCTCAAGGAGGCGTATCTACACATTCCAATACTGCCTGCGCACAAAGTGGCTCAGGTTCTCATACACCAAGAACCACTGGCAGTACACGGCTCTTCCTTTTGGCCTAGCCACCTCTCCCAGGACGTTCAAGAAAGTCCTGATACCCCTGATTGCAAACCTGAGGAAGGAGGGCATCAAGATTCACCCGTACTTGGACGATATACTCATTCGCTCTCCGAACCCCAAAAAGGCGGTGCTAGATACACACAGGACTCTCAAGTACTTACAGGAACACGGATTCATGATCAACTTCAAAAAGAGCCATCTCACCCCCTCTCAGTCCTTGGAACATTTGGGGGTAATTCTGGACTCTCACAACTACAGGATCTTCCTGATAATGCAGACAAATAGATCTACTACACTTGATCAGGAAAGTCTCAAAGAAACGTAGGACCAGACGCAAGACTCTTGCCAGCTTGTTTGGCAGCATCATTTCCTGCCTGGGGATTGTACACTGGGCCAGACTCCACACCAGACCACTACAGAGACTCTTGCACCCATGGCAGGATCTCCTGACCCAGAGAGGGAATCCTTACATCGTACTCCTGGACTCAGTCGAGAAATCATTCCACTGGTGGACACAGAGGAACCAGTTCAAGGAAGAGGTTCCCATCTCCGATCCAGACAGAACACCAGTAACCACTGATGCCAGCCTCTCCGGTTGGGGGACCACACTCCCAAGGGAAAAACACACAAGGCACGTGGCTCAGCTGGGAGAAAAGACACCACATAAACTGGCTGGAACTATGGGCGGCGTTCTTAGCAATCCGGAACCTAGCCCCGATCCTTCAGGGGAAACCCGTGCTGGTATATACAGACAATACAGTGGCAAAGGCCTACATCAATCACCAGGGAGGGTCGTGATCTGAATCCCTTCATCAACAGGTGACCATTCTCATCAGGTGGGCAGAAGCCAACCTGAAATCCATCAGAACAATCCACATCTCGGGGGAGAGAAAAAAACAGGCCGACTGGCTAAGCCAGGAAAGGATTGATCCCGGGGAGTGGTCCCTCCACCAATCAGCGTTTGAGAGCATAGTCAGATGCTTCGGTAAACCAAGGATCGATCTATTTGCATCTCCAGCCAATGCAAAGACGCAGGAGTTCATATCCCGCTTCCCGAACCATCGAGCAGTAGCCTTCGACGCACTGAACGTGAACTGGCTGCCAGATCTTCTATATGCCTTCCCTCCATTCCCACTCATTCACAGGACAGTGGCAAAAATAAAGAAGGAACGGGCTCACATCATCCTGGTAACACCCTACTGGCCTCGACGCCCATGGTTCGCGGACGTACTGGCGTTAGCCATGCACCCACCGCTCAACCTTCCGATCAGACAAGATCTGCTCCATCAGGGGCCCATGATGCACAGTGATCCAGTGGCCCTGAAACTAACTGCATAGAAATTGAAAGGAGAGCCCTAAGGAAGTTAGGATATTCCCAGCAGGTCTTGGACACTCTCCTCCACTCTAGACGTCCAGCAACCAAACCAATATTCCTGAGCACCTGGGCTTACTTTGCCATGTGGTGCGGGAATAAGGGAACTAGACCAGAAAAAGCCTCAGGGTCATTTTGGAGTTCCTTCAGGAGGGACTAAACAAGAGTCTAAAGCCCAATACATTACAGACAGGTAGCAGCCTTAAATAGTGTGCTGGGCACGGTCAAGGGTCGCAGAGTAGCGAGGCATCTTCACATAGTTTGATTCCTCAGAGCATCTAGAGTTATCTTGCCTCCGGTAGTTCACTGCTTCCCGTCTTGGGATCTAAATTTACTGCTTAGGGCCCTAACCAAGATCCCGTTTGAGCCTCTTTCTGAGGTATCTATGTATTTCCTGTCTCTCAAAATTGCCTTCCTCATAGGTATTACTTCAGTGCGTAGAGTTTCAGAGCTGGAGGCTCTTTCCATAGATCCAAATCTGTGTTCCTTTAGAACATCAGCAACAGTGCTAAGATTAGATCCAGCTTTCTGCCCCAAGGTTGACATGCGTTTCCATAGAGAACAGGAAATCATTCTCCACCCTTTTTGTCCCAAGCCATCTCACCCACAGGAAAGGATATGGCACCCTCTAGATGTTACAAGGGCATTAAAAATGTATATTCACCGCACCTCCCCGTTCAGAAGATCTTCATCCCTCTTTGTAGCATACAGCCCCCAAAGAAGGGGTCTGAGAGTGTCCAAATCTGTCATAGCTCGCTGGATTTCCCTTTGTATCACAGAGGCCTATAAGGCACAAGGAAAAATCCCCCCGAGGGGGATATTCGCTCACTCCCTCAGAGGAGCTGCCACCTCGTAGGCTTTTAGAAATTCAGCTTCATATGGGGAAAACTGTCGGGCAGCAAATTGGTCCTCGGTGCACTCGTTCACGAGGCATTATAGGATTCCATTGTTCGAATCGGCAGAGGCTGCTTTTGGGAGGAGAGTGCTGCAAGTGGTAGTATAGAGGATTGATTATCCTCTAAGCCGCGGTGCATCGATCTTTTCTCCTTTCTCTGTTTTTCCCTCCCCTTAAACTTAGTGATACTGGGACACCCCTCTGGTATGTCCCTACTTTCATGGCTGGCCGTCCAGGAGGATCTCCCAGGGGAAAGGAAAATTGGGTCCTTACCTTCTGAATTTTACTTCTACAGGAGATACTCCTGGATAGCCAGCCCCACCTGGAGTGAGGGATAGCTCTGAGGTGCCTGAGGTTCGGACTTAACCATAAAGTTAAGTTAGTTCCTCTGCTCCCAGTTGGGAGTCAGATCGGGGGTTAGTATTTAGTTAAGTTAATCTGATGTTCCCTTTACAAGCAGCTTTTTATCAGTTCAGGTTAAGTAGACAGGAGGGAAGAGAGCTGAGAGATACTGGAGTATGGGGGTAGGTTCCCTGGAGCATGTTCACGAAAATTAGGATGTCTGCCTCCTACTGGTAGTGGCAAGGATCTACCCTACTTTCATGGCTGACCATCGAGGAGGATCTCCCGGAGAAGGAAAATTCAGAAGGTAAGGACACAATTTTCCTTTCTGACCGGTCCTTCAATGTATCTCTTCCTAACTCCTCCCCCTCCTCCTCCCTACCCCTCTCGGTCGGGGTTCCCCAAGGCTCTGTCCTTGACCCTCTCCTATTCTCTATTTACACCCAATCCCTAGGCAAACTCATTGCCTCCCACAGTTTCCAATACCACCTATACGCTGATGACACTCAACTCTATCTCTCCACTCCTTCCCTCTCCCCCTCTGTTCAAACTCGTCTCACCAACTGTCTCTCCGATATCTCCGCCTGGATGTCTCAACGCCAACTCAAACTGAACATGGTGAAAACTGAACTCCTTATCTTCCCTCCCCATCCTTCCTCTTCCCTGTCAATTGCCATTCACGGGGTCTCCATCCTCCCTGTCCTCAAAGTCCGTAGCTTGGGCTTCACCTTTGACTCGCATCTCACCTTCAAACCCTACATTGGCTCCGTTGCCAAATCCTACCGCTTCTCCCTCCACAACATTGTCAAGATCCGCCCTTTTCTGTTCATTTCCTCTGCCAAAACTCTCATCCACGCCCTAGTCCTCTCACGCCTTGACTATTGTAACCTCCTCCTCGCTGGCCTTCCCTGCTCCCATCTTTCTTCCCTCATCTCTGTTCAAAACTCTGCTGCCAGGATCATCCACCTAGCCCGTCGCTTTGACGATGTGCAGCCTCTCCTCTCTTCTCTCCACTGGCTCCCTCTTCCCGAGTGCATTCTGCACAAGCTCCTCATCTTCACCTACAAAGCCCTTCACAACCTCGCTCCCCCCTACCTCTCTGCCCTGATCTCCCTCCGAACCCCTGCTTGAGCACTCCGCTCCCCTTCCATCCCCTCCCTCACCCTCCCCCAACTCCCCTGCTCCCCCAACTGCCTTCGTCCCTTCTCCCTCGCTGCCCCGCACGCCTGGAACTCCCTCCCTGCCCTCATCCGCCTTGCCTCCATCCTCCACACCTTCAAGTCCCTCCTCAAAACCCACCTCTTCCGCTCCGCCCTTCCTAACTCCTGCTAACCATCCTCACCCAGGATCACCCCCCACCTGTTATCTGTAAACTCCCAACTTACTGCAAGAGCGTGTACCTGAGTTCTCGCATCCTCATGAATGTTGCATCCCTTGTCTCTCCCTCTGTTCCCCCTTCCCTGTCTCTCCTTCCCCTGTCTTTAGATTGTAAGCTCTCGGACAGGGACCATGTCTATCTTATTCTTTGTAAATTGCCAGGTACATTGCTGGTGCTATATAAATGCTTATAATAATAATAATTAATAAATTCATCCTTAAGCAGAGCTGACCATTCCAGATGAGGCCTTAGATGTCCCTAACCTTACTGGAGATGCCTTACCTGGCATCTTATTTGTTGCTTCATGCTGGTATCCCATTGGTGGTTCTTAGCCAAGGACCTATGCTCGCTGCCAAAAAATCCCAGGTTTTACAGCTAAAAAGTCAAATTCACCACAAGTAGAATAAATATGCAAAATTTCTTATGCATGTTTTTATTCATGCAAACTAGCTTCCTGGTATTCAATTGCAACAGATTTTATTCATAAAAACAACACAAAACCCCCAAACTCAGCTCCTAAAAAGACATGATGCACTGCCCCTCAAACCTGACTTCTGTCCCCCAATCCTCTTAAACTGCCCCCAACCCCTTAAACTTACCCCATAGCCCCTCAAGTTTAAAACTGAGCCAGACACCTTCCTAAACCTACCCTGCCCAGTACCCACACACACAGAAGTAACCCTCCTAACATACATGCACAGGCAACCTCTCCTCCATACCCAAACAGAAGATCTTTGTCTTCTCTTCAATAAAGGGCATGAGGAGAATGCACTGCAGACACCAGGTGGTGCTGTTGTCATGAGCAGCTTGGGTACACTATGGCGCTGAGCAGACTCAGCACAGCCTTCCCATTGCACCTGCTCTGACCCAGTTTTCAGCTCTAGCTAGTCTCATCCCCTTCTCAGCCCCATGGGTGTTGCCTAAGCCTGCTGTCAGTGCATGCCTGCCCCTGCTGCTCAGCCACACCTCATCAGAGTGGGACGCTAGCCTGGATGGACTTTCAGGAATAAATCAGTGGATCTTGTGGGGGCAGAATGCTCTCTGTCCCATTAGCAGGTGATTCAGGGGTTAGTAAAACAGGCTATAAATCTGCAGCTCATAGGTGAGGAGAAGAGAAAGCAGGGCTGGGACCCATGGCCTCTTCCTGTTCATGTCCTGCCAGGTTCCCTCTCCCACTGCATGGGCCAGTGGCCACAGGTCTTCAGTTGCTGGGAACTTTCCAATTAACACCTTGGGCCTGGTCATGGGCGCTTCAGTTCTGCTGTTGCTTCCGTCATAAACATGTTGGGCTCAGAGAGGAATTTTAGTGACCCTAGCAGAGAAAGATACCCCACTAATGGGGAAAGGTAGAGTGCAAAGAGAGAGGCAGGGGAAATGCTGCAATCCACAGCAGCCCACCCTCAAAGTTTTTGATGGGAACCTCTCTTTCCATAGCATGTCCAGTTATGCCCGCAGTGGCCCCAGCCATGTCTTCTCCCTGCCCTGGGCTAGAGATGCTTCAGTAGCACCAACTGCAGCTCTGACCAGGCCTGGGGCCTTATTCCTTTTGGGGAGCTGCATGCTGCAGCCCATAAAGCCCCTGCATTAATCTGACCATACCCTCTGCCCTAGCCCCCTCCTCACTATTCCAGTCTTGCACCCGCAATTGCTAGCATGTTTCATTTCCAGCCTACAATCTCTGTTCCAGCTTTGCCAATGGGAATGTACCCCACAATCCTGTCTTATAATGAGCCCCCCACCTAGTTCTGCCAATATCTGCCAGTGCCCTGCAGTTCCAGCTGTGCTTCCAGGATAAGCAACTCCACTTCCTTAAGCCCCCAAGGTGAGCAGCAGGTGAGCCAGCCAATGGCCCTGTGCCATCACCCATGTACAAAACCTTTGCCATGTTTTGGTAGCATTTAATATTGCACCTCGTTGTGTGTGTCCCCCCCCCCCCTTCCCCCGAAGCAAATGAAGGCCTTAGTCTCTTCCTGACTCCATGGCATGCAGCAGTGGGGGCGCTGGGTCAAGGCGCTGAGATTACGAGGTGGAGGTTGCTGGGGTTGTGGACAAGGGCCTGCATGTTGGTATGCGCCATTGGCAGTGGCAACTGTAAAGCTCCAAAAGCTGACCCGGAGGATGCAGCAGCTAGGGAACAGCAAGTGGCTATTGCCAATCCTCAACCATAGTGAGCATGGAAAGCGCATGTTTGAAAATGGTGTATGCCAGACATTATGGGTGTTTTTAGACATAACATCAACAGGTGTCTAAATGTGTGTTTTGACCTTGATACAAACACCGGTTTGGCCTCGTGTTCACCATATGGCGCTGCTTAGACCCACAGCCTATCGGGGCAAATCGGTGTTTTGCTCACCACCCAATCTCAGCACGCAAGTGTTGCCACCTGGTTCCCATGTTGTACCTGCTAACACACCATACGATATCATTAGACATAACGTTGGCCATGTGTTCAGCCGGAACACACAAATTGTCCTTGTGATTCAATAGTGTTCACATCGCGTGTTCAACGGCTGGCTAAATTGGTGCTGGGATTGTTATGGTGCTTAGCTTACACACAACGGCCAAACATGTGCTTAGGGGTTTTGACACCTGATCTTTGTTATGTTTAAAGATGCCCTATGTTCACAGCACTTCCATCAAAGTACCACACACGCAATGCTTGATGGGATTTCCAACACCAAATGCACATGTGTCTATGGGTGTTTTTAAACGAGAGCCCCATGGAAGGACCACTGGTCCCTTCATGGGGCCTCTCTCATCTAAATTTTGGAGGGGGAGTGCACACTACTGTGCCCTCCCATCCCCACCCCATCCCCCGAGGCTTTCGGTAAAAAGCTAGACTATGGGGATGGGGTGGGCGGTATACAAGCAAGGCAGCCATGCATGGGGCCATTCGTGTGAAGCACCCCCACCCTGCATGGCACCCACGCACACACCCCCTCACACAATGACAATGGAATCCGCCCGTCTCATCTAAAAACACCCTGTGCTGCAGGAGGCCCATCGCCTGCACAACCTGCAGGTTGAGCCCCGGTACAGTGCAGCACATGGGCACCCTCGTCCATCTTCTCTGCTCCCACACAGTGGGTGAGTGGGCACTGCATGCTAACTACATGTTCAGGGAACTTGTCCACCTAACAGATGGCATGGCAGAGGGGTGGAGATTTGGTTCAGATTTAACACGTAACTGCTTGTAATGGGCAGTTATGACTTAATCTGTACCAAACCGCAACAGTGGGCAACATGCCAGGTACAGTTTGGTTTAAATAAAAAAACACACCTTCGTATACATAAAATGGCCACCAGACGGTTCTGCATATGTGCACCCTTTTCAAAAATGGTGGTGGCAGTATCACTGCCATTTTGGAAAATGGCAGCCAGTCTGCAGATACGCACCATTGATTTGTATATGACATACTCAGTTTTATTCTCTATCCCTTTGCAAATAACTCCTAACATTCTGTTTGCTTCTTTGACTGCTGCTGCACACTGGGCTGAGGATTTCAGAGTATTGTCCACAATCACTCACAGATCCTTTTCCTGAGTGGTAACTCCTAGCTTAGTACCCAGCATTGTGTACTCCTAGTTTGGGTTATTTTTCCCTATGTGCATCACTTTGCACTTGTCCACGTTAAACCTCATCTGCTATGTAGATGCCCAAGCACCCAGTCTCATAAGATCTTGTTGCAGTTCTTCACAGTCTGCTCGTGTTTTAACTATCTTGAATAACTTGGTGTCATCTGCAAATTTGATCACCTCTTAACGCCCTTTTCCAGATCATTAATGAATACATTAAACAGCACCAGTCCCAATACAGATCCCTGGGACACACCACTTTTTACATCTCTCCATTGTGAAAACAGTCCTATTCTTTGCTTCCTATGCTTTAACCAGTTACTGATCCATAGTAAGACACTACCTCCTATCTCATGACTTTTTATTTTTCTCATGAGTCTTTTACGTGGAACCTTATCTAATGCTTACTGGAAATCCAGGTACGATATATCTACTGGGTCTCCCTTGTCCACATGCTTATTAATATTTACACCCTCAAAGAATTCCAATAGATTAGTAAGGCATGACTTACCTTTGCTAAATCCATGTTGACTCTTCCCCATTAAACCATGTTTATCAACATGCCCAGTGATTCTGTTCTTAATGATAGTTTCCACCATTTTGCCCGGCACAGCTGTCAAGCTTACTGGTCTGTAGTTTCCAGGTTCACCTCTGGATCCCTTCTTAAATATCAGGGTTACATTTGCCACCCTCCAGTCCTCGGGTACAGTGGCAGATTTTAGCGATAGGTTACAAATTACTAACAGTAGGTCTGCAATTTCATATTTGAGTTCCTTCAGAACTCTGGGGTGAATACCATCTGGTCCTAGTGATTTGTTAGTATTTAGTTTGTCAATTTGCTCTAGAACCTCCTCCATAGTCATGTTGATTTGTGACCGCTCTTCCAATTCATCACTTCCAAAGTAAGGTTCCAGTGTGGGTATGTCCCCAACATCCTCTGCAGTGAAGACTGAAGCAAAGCACTCATTCAGCTTATCTACAATGTCCTTTTCCTCCCTAAGCACCCCTTTCAACCCCATGTCATCTAACAGCCCAACTCACACTTTAGCAGGCTTCCTGCTTCTGATGTATGTGAAAAAGGTTTTATTATTAGTTTTAGCATCTTTAGCAAGTTGCTCCTCAAATTCCTTTTTGACCATCATCCTGGGCAGTCCCACATAGAGTGTGTTGCACTAGTCTAGCCTAGAGGTAATGAAGGCATGGATGAGGGTGGCAAAGTCAGAACTTGACACACAAGGTCACAGCAGCCAGACAAGATGTAATTGCCGGAAAACACTCCTTGCCACAGTCACCATCTGGAGATCCAGGCAAAGCTGTGGATTGAGGAACACACCTAGACTACGGACCTGGGAAACCAATGGCGGAAGGACCCAGTCAATGACAGGGGACTCCATCACACCCAGGTCACCCAAACCCCTACCCACCAACATTACCTCTGTCTTGTCAGGATTCAACTTCAGAAGGCTTACCCTCATCCAGTCTGCCACAGCTGCCGGCGTTCACCAGCCAGGACGGGCATGGATCTAATTTACATATGGTGGCCCTAACAGCCCCCAGCACATCCCCAGCACCAGTGAGTTCCACCATCCGAAACTGATCCCACAAAACTCGACCAGATGGGGCATCCACTGTCTCTGGCTCCCCACCTGCATCAACTGTCCTGTCAAAATCGTTGTGAATGTGAGCAGTCTTGTCCACATAGTACTGTATAAACTTGTCACAGCGGACACTGGAATACCCCAGGTCCAGGCGGAAACAGGCTGGACTGACCAGACCTCTCACCACCCAGAAATGTTCTGCTGGATGAGACTTGACAGATGCTATAAGAGCAGCAAAGAACCCCTTCTTTGCTGCCCAAACAGCCACAGCATAAGCCCTCAAACTGCTCCTATGTAGCTATCGATTGTGCTCATCGTGAGAATGATGCCACCGTCACTCCAACTGCCTTCCCTCCCGCTTCAGCCTCTGCAGCTCCTCTGTAAACCACGGGGACCTGTGGTGCCGAAAGCACAAAGTAGATGCCTAGGAGCCACTGAGTCAATGGCCTTTGCCGCTGGGCACCTTCTCGCTTGGGCTGGGCCTCCCTCGAGCCAGACTGGGTCCGGACTGGTGCGGAGGACTCCTCCTTTACGACACGGCACCAAGGGGGCAAGACGAGCTGCGAGGCTTGTGAATGTGACCTGACGTGATACTAGGGTGGCCCTACCTCCCCTTTAAAAAAGGGTGCTTATGAAAAATACATATTGCAGGGCTGCATTGCTTCCAGTGCAGCCCTGCACCATGTATTTTTCATAAGCATCCTCTCTTAAAGGAGAAGTATGGCCACGCTACCCAACGCAGCCTGCTGTATGAGACCCCTCTCCCTCCCTGTCCATGGTTGCAACAGTGTCAGACACAATGTTGCAACCGTGGGCAAGGAGGGGGGCCCAGCCAGCTCAGGTGCCAATTTAAAAAGAAAAAAAAAAAAGGGGGTGGGGGAGGTTGGTTTAGCTACCTTGGATATTGAGCCTGCAGCCAGTAGGGGCCTCGGGACAAATGTCCCCTGTTTGTCCAATGGTTGCTATGCCCTTGCCTCCAAGATCGGTGTCAGTGTGAATATTGAAGTCCCCCAGGACAACCAGCCTGGGGGACTTCAAGATCACCTCTGACACCAGATCCGCAAGAGTGTGCATTAATTTTATTGATTTAAATAAGTATCCATAAAACAAATCCATACTACTTAAGTCTGGAAATTACAGAACTGAAACCATAAAACAGAACTGAACCGCAATTTCCTCTGGCCGGACCATCCCTAATGACCAGGTGAACACCCACTTGTGGGTGGCTATTGTGTTGTCTGTTAACACCAGTTGTGTTAACTTGAACCCATCAAGCCAGTTCTACATGTGTAAGCCCACAGCCATCTGTATCTTGGGAATGCCCCCCATACCATCTACCTTTGTATCTAGCTGTGGAATATGCTCCTGTAACCACTTTCAACAATGTCCCCATATCAGCTTTAGAGTAAAAGAAAGCTGTATCAAAACAAGTTCAAATAAAGTAAATGAAAACCATTTGGATGGTGGAGTTTGGGGATATAAAAGGATTTTTCCATCTCAATCTGAGAGAAGTGGATTCAGGATTGGTGCAGGGACCATCCTCCCTGTAGGATGTGAGAGGGGAGATGGGGATGATTATTGGGGGAGGCCCATTCCAGGGGACTCTGGGGCAAGGCAGTAGCAGCAGGGGATGACAGGGAATGGGTAATAATGGAAAGCAGGTGGCCCCTGTGCAGACAGTCATCCCCCATAGCCTGGGGGCCGGGGGGGCGGCAGCAGTGCATAGTTATGAGGATGTTCTGGGGCAGTGGAAGTCTGTCAGGTTCCAGATAAGGGAGCGGAGCAAGCTCCAAGATTGCCATTAATATTCATTACGTGTGAAGCGTGCAGTTAAGTTAGCTTTCTGTTCATTTAGCTGTCAGTGTAGGAGAAATACGAGCTGTTGCCAGATCTACCCTGGAGTACCGCCAGTAGCAGAGGCTGGCCTCTCCTCTCTTGAGCTTTCCCTGCGCTAGCCATTTAAGTCGAATTTCTTTGTTCCTTGCTGCTTTGGTCACCCCCAAACCAGGGCTTAATTTGTGGTGGAACCCTGGCAATTAAATTCAAGGGGGCCCTGGGAAATATTCCCAATAAGAGTGTGCACCCAGAAATGTGAAAAACCAGGAAAAGGCTGATATTGGCCATTTTAGGGTTAGAAAAGAAAGCCAGAAGAAACCCAGATGCTTTATTTGGCTTTTGTTAATGAACTTTGGGCTTGTCCCTTGCACTGGTCACCATCTAGATTCAATCTCAAGAACTGATTTATAATCAGCTGTAGAGAGGTAGGTTAGTCCAGTAATTTGGTTACCAGCTGGAGACTAAAGTTCATCTCCTTCTTCTGTCCAACTCTGGGGCAGGGTGTGTGGCTTGTGAGGCAGGGGTGGCCCCCAGCAATTCTTTTTTATTATTATTATAATAAATGAAGCACTGCTGTAAGCTCTTTGTTATTTGTGGCATCACAAGAATATCTAGGGCCTCTACTGTGATTGGGTCCCCTGTGCTCAGAGATGCACAAAGTGGGGGATGGGAGAGGGGAGCAGTGGCATAACCAAAGCCTCATGGGGGTGGGGGGCACAGCTAGGAAGAGGCAATGAGATGGAGAAGAGAGAAATGAATGGGGGGAACTGGCCTTCAAATGGGGGGGGGGGCACAGGCCTCCCCTTGGTTATGCCCCTGGAGGGGAGATGCCCCACCCCCCCCAGGAGTTTATATACTACTGATAGGGGAAGGATTATTGTGTGCATGGGAGAGTTGGGAGCCAGGAACCAGAGAGGTTTGCCCAGCCTGTGCCAGGAGTGGGAATTGGACCCAGGTCTCCTGAGCCCCACCCGGTGCTTTGCCCACTCAATCATCCTCCTTTTCTAGCCAGAAGTGAACTCTGGGGCTTGAGTTACCAGCACGTGAGTGGCTGCCCTTATTTCTCCAGCTATCAGTAGAGTTGCCACCTATGCCCATTTTTAAGGAACACTTATGAAAAATACGTGTTGCAGGGCCTGTTCCATAACTGTTCCTTAAAAATTTGCGGAGCCCTAGCTCTCAGGTCTTCGCATCACCCCGGCTGCAGGAGATGGGCTGCAATCCAGCTGCTGGTTGCACACACATTTTCATTCCACTTTGCCTCTCTAGAACCTCCCCGGCCAGCCTGCTGGCTTACCTGTCTTTTCCACCATGGCCAATGCATTTCCATGTGTATACACACAACATTTTGCGTATGTCTGATTCTGTGCCATGACTCCATGCAGCCTGCTGGGGGAAGGTCTCTTTTACTGCCTGCTCCACACTGACAGGGAAATGGATGGAGTCACCAGGGTTTGGCCATTAGCAGAGCAAAGAGCATCACCATGGACTGGGAGCTGAACTGCCGTGCATCTTGGACAATGGCTTTTGAGAATGTTAGTTTTAGCCTAGGAGGAACCTTCTGGAGCGAGACCCCTCACCTGCAGTGGCAGCCTTGGATTCAACCAAGGGTGTAAAAACAGGGGAGGGAAGGGAGAATCTTCCCCCTTCCTCCCCCCCGGGCTTGGGGTGCAGAGGATAGTGGACATTACTTGTGACACACGCGCACACACACACACAGCAATGGGGCTGGGCCTCTCCATACAACTCGGGCATCTGGATGAGTGGGTGGAACTGCCACCATTTGGGGGGTCAACGTGCCGGCTTCAGGGCTGCCCCCACTGTTCCTCCCCTGGGTGCAAGCATTGCCAGCTGAATGAAAGCAGCTGCCTCCTGCTCCTCTTAGCTGGAGGGGGCTCCCTCCCCTCCACAGCTGCTTTGAGTTTGACTGCGTTGTGGGTGGAGCATTCCTGCTGTGGTGGCTGGGATGTATAATCTGCTTTTAATGAGACTGAAGCTGATCCATCCAGCGGAGCAGAGCCCAGCAGCATGGAGGGTGCTCATTCCCTAGCTTTGCGCTGTTCATCACCTGAGCTGGTTGGGGAGGTGTGGTGTCATCTAGCTGCTGTGGATTAGGGATCCATTCAGGCCTTATAGAGAGGGGAGCGAGCAGGATGAGATCCCTGGGTGTGAAACCAGGTCCAGGATTCATACATGGCCACAAAGGGAACTGAGGCCTTTTCTGAGGACGGGCTGGCAAGATGGAGAGGCTCCACTTCTGCAGAGTCCAAATGGACCTCATTTAATCTTCTGCGCACACACACATCCCTGACAAAGCCATGCATGGTGTATGGAACAGCAGTCAGGATCGTGACCCTAGATGCTGCGACCCTGGGGAGCTTGGAATGGATCTACATGGTGTCATCCTGTGCCCCAGGCCCCCATCCAAAGGCCACAGGAATCAGTGGATTTAGGTTGAAATAAATAGCTAATTTGAACAGCCAAATAAACATTTGTTCCCAAGTGGAGAGTCGAATATCCACTATTCTGAGTATTTCATTTTGGATGCTTTGCCCTTTGTTTATTTCATCAAATCGGAATGCTGGTTGGTAATGTGGGGGAGATGTTGGCATTCATTAGTGCTATTCCAGTATTAATCCTCAAACCCGGAAATGACCAGCCTACCTGGAATAACTAGAAGGGAGTGACTGAAACAAATCTCTGAAAGGAATAGTGCTTCACTGCTTTGCATCCACTTGGTTGGTCCTGAATCAAAGCAGGCGAATTTGGCAAGTACAGTATAGAATACTAGAGTTCGAAGGAACTGGGAAAGTCATCTAGTCCAACTCCTCTGTTTGGATGCATGATGAGTACAGCTACAACATCCCTGACAGGCGGCTTTCTGAAAACGTCCAGGGGTGGAGAGACTACAGCCTCCCTACCTAGCGTGTTCCGTTGTTGCAGAGTTCTTAGTGTTAGGATTTTTCCCCCCTGATATTTATCTGAAATCTACCTTCTAGTGCCATAGCAAGTGTGTGGCAGGCCCAGGCTCATGTCCCAATTATTTATTTATTTATTTATTTTATTTTAAATTCTTATACCCTGCCCTCTCTGACCACAGGCAGCTCGGGGCAGCTTGCAACAGATAAAAAAATAACAATAATAATTCAATTAAAATATAACATAATATCAAATCTGCCCCCCACCCCCACCCCCCATCCCTCTCTCATCTGTCCCCTCCACCAAATGCCTGGCAGAGCAGCCAGGTTTTTCAAGCCCGACAAAAAGTCAGCAGGTCCAGGTCCAGGTGAGCCTCCTGCAGGAGGGAGTTCTACAGCTGAGGTGTGACCACTGCGCACGCTCTCTCCATAGTGGTCCCTTGATTTATTCAGGGGACCTTCAAGACGACACCCCCAGTGGACCGCAGGGGCCAAACCAGGACCCCGGGAATAAGGCGGTCCCGCAGATAGGTCACCCTCTATGGGGCCCCCTAAAGAGCAAGGGGGTAGGGTCTCCCTAAGCAGCAGGTCTCCCAAGGCTCCTGGCCAGCTTTGGCCTCCCCCAGCAAAGGTTGGGGTGCCAACCTGGCTCCCAGTGAGGCCCCCTGGTGTGGCAGTAACTCTACCAGGAAGGCAGCTTTAAGAGCCAGTGGGGCCAGAGCTCCATCCCTGATAACTCAGAAAACTTCCTTCTTGGTGGGCCCCTTTACAAGTGGCCTGAGTGCTGCTTAGCGGCTAGAACATTGCCTGTGAGCCTTTCTCCGTCTGTCCTCTCTGAACATTCCCTAGTGCTGCCCAGGCAGCTTGCAGAGAGCCCCTCTAGAGTCCAGGGCCTGGGCTCAACTGAGCTCCCTTGATCCCTGGTAGCTACGCCCCTGCTACCTTCCTGTCATTTGAGCCCGTTATTTCTAGTCTTGTCCTCTATAGCAATGCAGAAAAGTCCTTGCCATCTGCTTTGTGGCAGCCCTTTAGATATCTGAAGATTGCTATCATGTCTCCTCTTAATCGCATCGTCTGTAGGCTAAACATACTCAGTTCCTTCAACCTTGACTCATAAAACTTGTTAGAAAAAACCCTTTATCATTTTTTTGCTCTCCTCTGAACCCACTCCAATTTGTCAATGTCCTTCTTAAAATGAGGCACCTAAAACTGGACACAGCGCTCCAGGTGAAGTCTGACCACTGCTGCATGGGATGGAATTATTACTTTTGCTGACTTGGAGGCAATTCTTTTGCTCCCTCATATCTCTCTGTTCTTGTATCTCACTACACTCCTGCTCATGAGCTTTGCTCCTCCTCGGGTCCACCCTAACCTGCTTGCAACTCCTTTGCTCCTCTAAGCATTTTTGCCCCTTCTCTCTTGCTGCCCCTCATGTCTGGAACTCCCTCCCTGGATACATTTGCTCTGCTCCTTCTCTCCTGACTTTCAAATCCCTCTTGAAAACCTACCTCTTCTGTCAGGCTTTCCCTAGTTCGCCATGAGTGAAATTGCACTCTCTTCCCCCCTCATTCAGAATTTCTCCCCCATAAGCAAATGCACCTGCAACTTCTCAACTTCATGAATGTATCCTTGTCTCTCCTCATCTCCTGATGTTCACCACTCCCTTGTCTCTCTTAGATTGTAAGCCCCTTGGGGTAGGAACCTATCTATTTTCTAAACTTAAATGCACAACCACTCTCCATTATAAACATGGGACTGCTGAAGTCCCGATTTTGAGGAAACTGCTTGAGCTACATTTCTGAAGATGTATCAATGACTATAAGTTGTGAGGACCATCATATGCACAAAGTCTGAAAAAGATCCATCAGGAAAATAAAATGTTATGACTGTTTAAAAGTGAATTGCTTGTCGTCAAAATGCAGACATCTTCACAATTTTGAATCATCTATATATCCTCCCCCTGGATGAGTTGAGCCCCCAAACATCACAGACGTGGAGCATGAGATCAATAACAACTGCTTATTTAATATGATAGTGATTGGTGCAGCCAAAACCGAGTTATGAATGATTAAAAAATCAGTTCTGCAGGCTTGCACATGCTCAGTTGAGGGCAACAAAACACAGCTCGGTTCTGCAGGCTCACACATGCTCAGTCGAGCAGCTGCTGACATGAAAGGTGCATGACTCTACTTTTTAAAATCATGCAACTCTATGAGAAGGCAGCTCCAACACAAAGACTTTAATTTAAGCTCTAGTCAGTTACACAGCGCCCCGCTTCCCCGGCTCCTGGAGAGGGCAGAGGAGCGGAGCCAGGAAACAGGGAGCTGTGTAACTGACATGAAGCTGACTGGAGTGTAAAGTGTGTGTGACGGAGCTGGCTTCTGAAAGAGACGTGACTTTTAATAGTAGGGTTTAAAATCTATTTTAAAATCACATCTCTTTCAGAAGCCAGGTATCTTTCACGTATCTTTCAGAATCACGTATCTTTCAGAAGCCAGGTATCTTTCACGTATCTTTCAGAATCACGTATCTTTCAAAAGAAAGGTGGTTCTTTGCAGAATAGCTGCCCAGGTTTTTGCAAGAGGAGAACATGATCTTTTCTTAGGGCACTCTTTCTTTCCAGGGTGCACACAGTTGGTAGGAGGGAAGCGGAGGGGGGATCACACACCTGGCCTGGGGGCTGGGACCATCTCTTCCTCTCGGACACTGGAGCAAGTGGGACTAATGTAGTGACAGCAGCAGCAGCCCCCAGAAGGTAGGAATCGGAATGCCTTGCAAGGGCAGCAGCAGCAGCCGCCTGCCCCGGGTGGATTACGGATTGGGGGGGACGGGATTGGTACAGAGCTAGTCTGTGCCCAGCTTTTACCCCAAGGCCATTGCTTTTAACTGGCCGGGCTCAAGCGAGCGGAGGGAATGGGCCGGCGCTGGGCCTGCTGTTTCCCCTGATTTTCGATCACCTGGATGGCAAGGGAGCGTCCCCCTCCCCCC
>QEPC01013369.1:565900-577626 GCA_003113815.1 Sphenodon punctatus
GGGGGGGGGACTCAGGGAGCAGAGGCTGGGGGCCTGGGGTGCTTTACAAGGATGGGTCCCTGTGTTTTGGGTTTACAAATTATTATTTTTTAAGCTTGATGTGCATGTACACTGTGTTTTCTTCCATCCGATGTTAACCCTGGGAACTCCTTGCTGCTGGGTTATGCCAGTGTTCAGGGTGTTATGCCAGTGGTTTGGGTGTTTCCCTGTGCTCAATTATTATTTTTAAGCTTGATGTGCATGTAGATTGTGTTTTCGTCCATCCGACGTTAACCCTGGGAACTCCTTGCTACTGGGTTATGCCATGCCACTGGCCTACCATCCCCCTGGCTCTGCCTACCGTCCCCCTGGCTCCGCCCCTAGGCCCGCCGGCCTTACTGCCCCAGTGCCCCTCCAACATTAAAACCCACCAGCCGCCCCTGTCTAAAGCCCAAACCATGTTTGCACTAGTGTTCCCACCACCACTGCACTGCTCCAGTAACTTATCATGTATCTCTGGTCCTTGTGTAGTTATCACTGTTACCTACCTACATGCCACACAGCAGCGGCAGTGGCGATGGTGGCAGCATCAGCATCAGTAGTAGTAGTTCTGTGCAGCTCTGTTTTCGCTAGTTCAAAAAGGACACAAGAGAACCAGAAAGGACGTAGAGAAGCGTGAGTGTTGAGAAGGGCAACAATGATGAACAAGGATGTGGAATGACTTCTGTCTGAGAGAGACTTAGAAATTTGTAGCTCCTCAGCTGACAAAAGAGATTACTGAGGAGGAAGGAATATGGCAGATGTTTATAAAATCATGATGAGTGGTGCAGAGCAAGTAAATTGGGAACTAGTATTTACCCTGAGGCGCAATAGATGAGATTAACTAGCAAGAGTTTAAAACAAACAAAAAAGGAAGTATCTTTTTTACACAGTGCACAAATAACCAATGGAACTCACCTCCAGGGGATGTGATGAAGACCAGAAGCATAACTGGGTTAAAAAAGAGACTGGATAAGTTCATCAATGGCTATTATTAGCCAAGGTAGCTGGGGTATGAAACATCTGGCTGTTGGAAGCTGGGAGCAGACAATAGGACAGGGCATCATTCCCTGAAGCAACTGAAGCAACATAGGATGCTGGGCTAAATGGATGTTTGGTCTGATCCAGTCTGGCAGCTAACCTGCTAATGTTAGTGCTTCCTTCATTTGTCTATTAGTCTGTAGGTTCTATAGGCCCTGCCTGCCTGCCCTGCCTTATTTTGTGTATGTACCTAACACAATGGAGCTTTGATCCTGGCAGGGGCCTCTAGACTGGGGTACTGCAAATAACACTGATGGGAGCACTGCAGCCATTCATTTTCTAATCCTGTGGGTGCGAGGCAGGGGCTGGGATGGAGTAAAAGTACCAGGATATTCTTCATTGCTCTGGAGGTTAGTTAGAATAAGGGACTGGAAATAAGGACTCTTGGGTTCTTCTCATCCCACCTCTGCTCTTGATTAGCTGTGACCTTGGGTGAATCACCTCTCTTATCTCCCAGTTTCCTCCTGTAACACGGGGATAATATTTCTTTATGGGATGGTTGGAGACTCAGGGTCTGATCCCCAAAGTGCTCTACAGCACAAGCCTCATTCATTTTACTGGGGTGAGTGCCTGTGCAGCACTCTGAGGACTGGCTGCAAGTCAGCAAAGTGCTCTAGGTGGAAGGTATTTACTGCCTTGGTTAATGGACTCAGAAGGCACTTGCCTCTCTTAAGGCCCTTGCATTTCCAAAGGGGGAGGGGTGCCAGGAGAAATGTGGTTGTGTTTATTGGGAAGTAGAGGCCGCTGCAGCTTGTATTTATTCCCCTTGTAAAGGCTGCTAGGATCCAGGATAGATAAGGCAGGATCGAATGGTTACTGCTTCAAAACCACAGGAAAGAGCCCTGTCTTACGTCTCTGCCCAGGATGGAAGAAGCTGCCAGGGGAAACAGCCAGGATACTGGAGGGCTGTGCTCTGTGAGCAAAGCAGAGACCCCATCCTCAGGAGGAGGGCAGGGTCTGCCCTGAGAACCTCCTCTGCTCCAAACTCTCCAAGCCTGGCCAAGGCTCCCATGTCTGGCATGATAGATATGGGGATTGGGATTTTGCCTCAACCTTCCCGTCATTTAACACCAGAGTTAAACAAAGTCCCAGGGGATGTGTGCGCCACATGTGTGCCCGTAGAGCAACTGCCAGTGGGTACTGGATGTTGCAGGCAGATAGCAGCAGCCCCAGCAGGGCTCCTACAGGTAGTGTTGTTCAGGAACACAAATACATGTTGCAGGCTCTGCATTGTATTTGTATTTTTCATAAGTGTTCCTTAAACATTTGCATACATACCTACAGGAGACTGTTTCCACAGGCTCCACTGCCATGCGTGGCCTGGAGCCCAATGTTTTCTGCAGCAGCTGCCCAGGGTTTGGCATGTAGCTCATTATGTGGCAGTGCGATGTGTGTGTCCTGTTGTGTCCAGCAGAATTTCCATTGGTCGCTCACAACAGGGAATTCCAGTGAGGGTATGGTCTTGATGGGAGAATGGAGGGCCCTAGCTTTGTGGGGAGAGCACAGGGAGTGGCTGAGGACTCACATCAAGCCATGGGAGGTTTTGCAGTGCAACATGCTCTGGGCACTGCCGAGCATTTGAACAGCGTCGGGGACAGAGGCAGGACAAGCCTCTACCATTAAAGTCAATGGACGTTTTGCCACTGATTTTAACAGTGGAAGATTGTGCCCTGAGTGACTGCATGCCGACATGCTATGGGATATGTAGCCTGGATTTGTCTGAGGGTATTTGCACTATCGTTGCCAGACCAAATTTTCAAAGGTAAAGGACACTGGAGCTGTGGTGTTCTTAAGGGTCATCCCTTAAAACAAGAGTCATCTGACGGCCTAGTTTGCATGGAGTCATAAGCCCTGGTGTGATTGGGTGTGTCTTTGGAAGGGGACACAGGTCCTTGTGTGGCTGGGCATGTCTTTGGAAGGGAACAGAAGTGTGGGTCATAAGGGTACTAGAGTCCAGAGGCTCTTGGGATGTGTCCGTGCTAGATTTTTGTTTCCTGGAGCAGGCGGGGCTCTGACGTCTTTTCCTTTGCATCCCATCTCTGCATATGCGCTGCCCCTGCTGCTGTGCTCCCCATTGCTCTGCTGCATGGCCACAAGTGGAGCGGCTGTTGGGAAGGCTAAGGATATCTGGCTCTGCAGTGGTTTAGGGGTGTAGCTAACATGGAGCCAGGTTGTGAGGGGTCCCTTTGCAAGTGGCCTGAGTGCCACTTGCAAAGGGCAACTTTCAGAGGAGGAAAGATCATCTCTCCATCCCTCCCCACTCTGAAAATGCCCTAGTGCTTCCAAAGGGCCCTACCAAGAAGGAAGTTTTCAGAGTGGGTGGGGATGGAGTGCTGGCCCCGCCCCCACCCACTCTGAAAACTTTCTTCCTGTTTGGGTTGCTGCTTCTCTGAGGGGGGGGGGACACTAGGAGCTGGGGTGATGCTATCTTAATGGGTAAACTCTGCCTCCATCCCTGGAGGCCCCAACTCCTTGCTTTTATGGGGGCCCTAACTGGGACATGAGCCTGGGCCCACAAAAGTCTTTCCATATCACTGGGACTAAACAGTGGGCACATTTGGTGGCTGTGGTCCCCGCTAGAGGAGGTGCAAGTTATACATTGCCCACATCTGCTCTCCCAGATCACCCAGACACCTACCCAGTTGTGCAGCTTGGAGGGGCCTGGGTACGACTGCTGAAGCCATACACCACTTATTACAACGTTTTATTGTTTACAACCCAACAACAAAGTCTCTGCAGACATGTTGGTGTAAAGGAGCTGGTTTGGCAGGGGTTTTGGATCCTGGGGTAGCAGTGGTTCCCAATGGCTGAGTTGGCTGGGAGTGGGACACTAGCTCAGGGGCTTGGTGCTGTCATTGTGGGGAGAGGGATTTCTGGGGGTGCCCTGCTGTTTGGTAGGTCGCTTCCCTGGAAGAAGTCTCCAGTATAGAGTTATACCGTAACAGCTTTGGCTGATTGGCATAAACTGATTGAGTGAGAGTTCAGCTCAGCTATGGAGTCTCCTATGTGGGGCCCGGCCTATATACTCAGTATGGCCATCTCCAGCATGAGGTTTCCTCTAGACCCCTTCTCTGAACTGGAGCAATATGTAGGACCCATACAGAGAGCATGGCTCTCTCCATGACTGGGTGTTCCAGGGCTGTCTCCTGTATACAATTTCCTATATGGGATCTCATACAGGACTCCAGGTTTGAGATGATGGCAGTGTGGCACATTATGTCCATCTCCTATACGTATATGTAAACTATGCGTTGTCGTTGTGACTTCTTACATGCCTGAGGAAGTGCCCTGTGTGGCCTGAAAGCTTGCCCGCTCTCACTAACAGATGTTCCTCCTCCACTAGAAGATACCATCTGAACTACATTGTCTCTGTCTTTGGTATGGAATTTCCTATGTGGGATCTCCACACACTGTCTCCTCGCTGAGTCTCCTCTATGGCTGCGTGAAGACAGTCATCACAACACTCAGCATTCAACGCCCCCCACACCCTCCAGGCCTCTGTGCCCCTAGAGTCCCCGGAGATCAGCTGTCTCCTCACCAGTATGTCTGTTCCCTGGGTGGGAAGGGCTGGGAACAGTACACAGGCACTCAGAATTAACACCACATGAACTAGCAGCTATGGCTTTCTGCCTGGAAAGGGAGGAGGGTAGGGTGGCCAGATATGCAAATTTTAGAGGACACTTATGAGAAATACAGGTTGCAGGGTTGCATTAGCTGGTCCAATGCAGACCTGCAACCTGTATTTCTCATACGTGTCCTCTAAAATGTGGTTACAGTAGTGCTGAGGCGGCAGGAGAGCTAGCGGTGCCATGGGTTTGGAGGGTAACTTTAGGCATGCCGCGTAGGCCACAATCCTGCAAGGTTTCAATTGGACTACTCTAGAGTAGTAGGCTTGTGGTTCACATCAAATATCACTCTGTGCCTCTGTTTCCCATCTGTAAAATGGGGCTTGTAACACATCTCCTCTTTGAGGCAGGGCTTTATGTCTGTGCTCCAAGCACAATGTCTGCCCTTAGAGGAGTTGCTGGAGGCACTTCTGTGGTGGGAGTTAATGGAGTGCTTTGCAAACACCAACTATGCTTCTCAGCCTCGCTGGGGCACCTGTTTTACAAGAGGGGAAGCTCAGGCACGGTGAAGTTAAAGGTGACCTATCACCCTTGGGTGGCTATTACTTCTTAATGAGTTTTAAAGAGAGCCTGCAAAGCCTCCTAAAATGCTTTCCCCACTTCTCTGGAGATTGAATGAATGAGCAGGAATGTAATGCAATCTTGGCAATGCATGCACCAGAGAACTGTGTTAAGCAAGAGATTTTTTTATGTCAACTATTTATTTTATGTGAACACATTATTTACAGCTGGTTAAAGAACTGTACTCAAAGGGTGTTCATCAATGGCTCCTCATCAATCTGGAGAGGAGGTATCAAGCGGAATGCCACAGGGCTCTGTGCTGGGCCTGGTACTGTTCAACATCTTTATTAATGACTTGGATGAGGTAGTAGAGGGGATGCTTATCAAATTTGCAGATGACACGAAGCTGGGAGGAATAGCTAACACCTTAGAAGACAGAAATAAAATTCAAAATGATCTTGATACGTTGGAAAACTGGGCTGAAACTAACAAAATGAAATTCAACAGAGATAAATGTCAAGTTCTGCATTTAAGCAAGAAGAATTAAATGCTCAAGTACAGAATGAGTGATACTTGACTTGGCAGCAGTAAGTGTGAAAAGAATCTAGGTGTAGTTGATCACAAACTGAACATGAGTCAGCAGTGTGATGCAGCTGCAGAAAAGGCTAATGTACTATTAGGCTGCATTAACAGAAGCATTGTTTCCAAATCACGAGAAGTAATCGTTTTACTCTGTTCTGTGCTGGTCGGACCTCATCTGGAGTATTGTGTCCAGTTCTGGGTGCTGTACTTTAAGGACAATGACAAATTGGAACGGGTTCAGAAGGAGGGCAACAAAGATGGTCAGGGGTTTGGAAACCCAAGTCCTATGAGGAAAGGTTGAAGGAGCTGGGTATGTTTAGCCTTGAGAAGGAAAGAGTAAGAGGAGACATGATAGCCACCTTCAAATACATGACGTGATTTCACAGAGACGATGGCAAAGACTTGCTCTCTGTTGCCCCTGAGGGCAAGACTAGAAATAATGGACTCAAATTAAAAGAAAGAAGATTTCAGTTAAGCATTAGGAAGAACTTCCTAATGGTAAGCTGTTCAACAGTGAAAACAATTGCTTAGGGTGGTGGTAGGCTCTCCTTCACTAGAGGTTTTCAAATAGAGTCTAGATGGCCATCTGACAGGGATGCTTAGCTGCAGATTTTCTGTATTGAGCAGAGGGTTGGACTAGATGACCTCTGATGCACCTCCAACTCTATGATTCTAACTGCGTGGGACTCCAGTGCTGTGCCTATACCTGTGCCATTCATTTCACTGGGGTCTGTGCCAGTACAGTGTTTGAGGACTAGAGCCTCTCTTTGGCTGTGTCATTCATTGCCTTGGGTACCTGGAGCATGAGGATTCTGCATGATACTAACTGGCTAGCCAGGCCCAACATCTGCTGTCCCATCTAACAGATGGGGAACCGAGGCTCAAGGACAGTGTGTCACAGAGGAACATAGGGTCACACACGTGTGATACTGGCCTACATGTAGACTACAAGTCTAGTAAATCTCTAAAGCGACTTACCCAAGACCCCCAAGAGGGGGGTTCTCAGGTGTATTGTTCCGGGGAATTTCCTTTGCTTACATTCCACGTGTCACAGCAACCCTCATACTACCTCCTTTGTGTATCTCTCACCCAGTGTCTTTGCCTCACTGGTTGCTTGCTATTCCAGCCCCACTGGTGTTGGAAGTTCTCAATCAGAGAAACAGGGGGTGGGGCTATGTAACCCTTACTTGTGAGAATGGAGGCAGGAGGAGGCAGTTATTCCAGAGGAATTCCTCCACCACAAATACCTTGAATCTAGCATGCTTATAAGCACTCCCTTCCAAAGAGGCAGCCTGGAATAGGCAAGGATGCCATGACTGCAAGTGCTGCCTAACCCTGCAGACAGCAGGCCTACCTGATGCAGCATGATTCTCCAAACCCCCGGACCTGCTAGCACATTGCCTGTGGGAGGACACTGATGTTGCTCCAGCGACTTTGGCTGTACGTGTTGGCAGCAAATATGGTAAATATGGGGCAAAATACTTTTATAGAAAAAGCCTCAGGGCTGCAGGAGATTCTGAAAGGAGCTTCTGGTCAGAGAGGTAAACAGCTCTGTGGCCTCCTCAGAAATCTCCTCAGGTTCAGTGCCAGAGGGAGGAGAAGGTGAGGATGGTCACCAGCATGCTTCAGTCTGTACCAACGGTAGGTGTTTGGTTGCCTCTCAAACACTGCAGTCTAGGCTTGCGGTGCAGAGAAGATGCTGGAGAGCCAAAGACCGGATCTGCCCCCCACCCCCGGCATGTTCCTGGGAGCAGCTGGCCTCTGAAAACGGCCTAGAGCCCAGAGGGGTGGTGTCCACATTCTGGCCCTTCCAGGGGGATCACGTGGTCCAGTTAAGCAGGCTGGCCGGCTCTTTGGGTTTCATTCTCAGTGTGACCAGGCCGGGGGACTTGTAGTCACTATCTGGGGCCGTCTCGAAGCTGTGGCTGTTAAGGGAAGGGGGAAAGCTGTGGAGGGATTACAGGCTGTTGATCCCAGGGTTATGGTTGGGAGAACCGTGGATGAATGCAGTGACGTTCCCATGGGCGTGTGGATAGGGAGACATGACGGGGGAAGGAATGCCCTCAGATGACACCAAGCAGGGACCTCCTGGGCTCCCTGGGTCTGTGCTGGACCACAGGTTATTCTGCAGCTGAAAAAAGAGAGAAAAGATGGCTGGGTTATTGCCTGTCCAGAGTGGAGGCCTCAGGCCACAATGCACCTCCTAAGGTTGCCACCTATGCAAATTTTTAAGGAACACTTATGAAAAATGCATGTTGCACAGCTTGCATTGGCATCTTGGGTGCCAATACAGGTCCTGCAACATACATTTTTCATAAGTGTTCCTTAAGCTTTTGCATAGGCGGCACCTTTAGTGCCTGGTCCTGTGTTCCTCTAGCAGGGTTGAGGCCTTGATGAGCACCACCATGGAACAGGAGGGCTCAGTTGAGCCCGGGCCCCAATCTCTGAAGTGGCCCTTTGTTAGTGACCTGAGTGCGACTAGGAAATGTTCAGAAGGAGAGGGAGTGCGGTCAGCACGCTGCCCCCACCCACTCTGAACATTTCCTAGTAGTGCTCAAGCCACTTACAAACGACTCTTGCCAAGAAGGAAGCTTTCAGAGTGGATGGGGGTGGAGTGCTGGCCCCATCTCCACCCACTCTTAAAATTTCCTTCCTGGTGGGGTTGCTGCCGCTTTGGAGGCAGAACACTGGAAACTGAGGTGGCACTGCCTTCATAGATAAGCCCTGTCTTCCCCCCCCCTCCCTTGCCCTTAGAGAGGTTCATAATTGGGGCATGAGCCTAGGCCCACCAAAGGGCTGCTATGTCACTGGAGGCTGCCAAAGCATAAGCAAACTCTCCACCCACATTCTCCTGGCCTTGAACACAATCCTGTAAGGTACCCTCAGATCTTACTGGTTTCAAGGAGATTTGAGGGTGCTTAGTTCCCTTAAGTTGCAAGCAGAGAAATCTTAAGAGAAGTCCCGAAGGCTGCCAGATCTATCCACAGTGAGTGCTGCAAAGTTTGGGGCTGAGGTGGAGCAGGGAATCTGGCTCGCTGTTGCAAAGCCAGGGGTCATTTAAGAAAATGACATCCAGATGCAGAGCTGGGTTTACAGCCTTGGGGTGCAGGTCTGCAGGCCCAGCTCTGATCGAAAGGTTTGGACGTTTGAGACAAAAATCACCTCCCCCCTTTCTGAGGTTTTTACAAATCCATTGGGCTTGGCAGAACCTGATTGGGGGGTCTTGTCTTGCAGCAGGTCCAGTGCTTCTAAGATCACAGCCCTCCACCACCACTTCCACCCAAGGGATTCGATCTGCGTGCCTGCTTCCCAGCCTAGCAAATAGCACTGGAAATTAGCAGAGCCTTTCCAGCACCAGGGGCAGCTGGTCAGAGTTTGGCTCAAGCTGTGGGCAGAAGCTTAGGGTTGACTCATTTCTGAGATCAGTGGGCACTGGCAGACAATGGGAGCTGGGCCATCCTCAGGGTGAAATAACCTGAAAGGACAACACGTCCCAGCCAAGGGAAGGGGCTTCATAAATCTGCAGGGACTTCTGCATAAATCTGCAGGGACTTCTGGACTGGGAAGGCCCCCAGAGTGCTGTGGCCTTGGGATGGAAACCAAAAACATGACCCATGGGGCTTGCCAAACTGCCTGTAGCATCCGAAGGGCAGCAGGTTGGTGTTCTAGAAGTTGCCCCAATGTGCCTAGCCGGGGGGGGGGAGTGGTTGTATGCAGCTGCTGTGATCTCCTGGAAGCAGTGAATTACCCACCCTGGTTGGACAGACAACAGGTCTGAACCTGAGACCATCAGCACATGAATCACACCTCGGACGTAATTCCTCCAGCGGTTAGACTTCCTATAGTAGCAGACTCACAGGGTCCAATTCTCATGCTTGGGTTCTCTTTCCAGTCACGTTCAGGCTCCCTCACATTGGGGCCCCAGTAAAGAGTAGATTTTTCCATGTGGATCTGCTACTAGAGGAAGACAAAGGCCACTCTGACAGCGTGGGTTACAAAAGCCAGGGACTTGCTAACTGATAATTGCCAGGCTACACTGCAAGACTCCTGCTTCAACCGGAACTGGACTAAGCTGGGAATCCTGGGAGGGATTGCTCTCATCTTCGAGTGTTCTTTGGAGACGGAGTGGGTGGGGGGTAGCGGGTGAGGCACTAGAAAGTCATTCCTGGAGAGGAGGTTGCGGGAAAGCTTCTCGGGGCTGGGATACTGGGGAATGTCAGACACTATTAGAAGCCCGGGGGGTGACGAGAGGGTGGAGCAGACAGTGCCCATCTTAGATTGTAAACTCACTGGGCAGGGACCTGTCTTTGAAAATCTGTGACTGACTGTGAAGCACTGCGTACACTTATAGCGCTATAGAAATGATAAATAAGAGTACTGAATCACTGCCTCTCCTGCCCTGTAGGATGCACATCCTGCTCTCCATAAACTTGGAGCAGTTCACTGACTTCCCAGGAGTTAATCCAGATTTACCCGTATGGAATGGAACTCAGCTGCTGGCAGCAGGACAGGGAGGCAGTAAGTGGTTGTGAAGGGATTTCTCACCTCCTGAATTTTCCCGTACCGTTCCCGCTTCATCCACTTGGCTCTTCGGTTCTGAAACCAAACCTGAGGGAGAGACGAGTGCAAATGCCAGGTGAGCGGAGACTGGTATTTACAGGAGCACTGGGCCCAGCTGCAAACAGCAACCTCTGGCAGGCACAGGGTGCTAGCCAGAGCCTGGGGCAGTAGCCCAGAGAACGATGCTGTCATGCAGGTGGGGCAGGAGGAGACACTGGGGTATTCTGGCACTTCCACTGCCATGTGTATTTGTGAGGTTTGTGGGGGGGACTCTGCCACTGTAAGATGGGGTGCAGGCAGCACAGCCTGACCCCCTACCACCTGACTCCACCCCATGGTCATGCCCCAGGGCCAAGTAGCACTGTCTCCTGCTTGTGCTCCAGACTCTCCTTCCTTTCCCTGAACCTCACATCACTCCAGGAAGAAAATAGCACTGGTAGGGTTGCAGAGCAGAGGGACAAGGAATGGATGCTACTGGACAACATGGCCAGTCATGGTTCTATTTCTGCCAGCCATGTCCCCCAGTAGCATCCGTTCCTTGTCCCTCTGGGGGAGAAGGGCTCAGGCTCCTGCCCTCCCCCACCCCTGGCCCCAACCCAGTTGCACCCCTGCTCTAAGATCATGCAGTTTACTCCGGCTGGTAGCTAGGTTTTGGGGGATACTGCAGTGTTATGTAAATAACTCCTGCCCCATGTTCCTGTCCCTCCTGTAACTGAGGAAATAGAGGCCTGGCTGCAGAGTGAGCTTCCTCTCTCAGCAATTCAAAGTGGATGAGAATCTCCTGCTCCTTTGCCCTACCCGCCCCCCCCAGACCTACCTGTGACCCCGCAAACATGGTAGCAGCTCTGTCCACTTGTCCAGCTCCTAGGAAATTTCAATGCTGGCAGAGAACAGTCAGTATAGTGGGACAGTCTGCTGCTTAATTCTAGTCCATAGCAGCAGGGTAAGGTATTAATTATTAATTAATTAATTTATTATTATTATGAGCATTTATATAGCGCCAGCGATGTACCTGGCGATTTACAAAGAATAAGATAGACATGGTCCCTGCCTGAGAGCTTACAATCTAAAGACAGGGGGAGGGGAGACAGGGAAGGGGGAACAGAGGGAGGGACAAGGGATGCGACATTCATGAGGATGCGAGAGCTCAGGTACATGTTCTTGGCTTGGTTACAGTAAATTGGGTGTTTACAGATAACAGGTGGGGGATAATCCTGGGTGAGAATGGTTAGCAGGCGTTAGGAAGGGCGGAGCGGAAGAGGTGGGTTTTGAGGAGGGATTTGAAGGTGTGGAGGGTGGGGGCCAGGCGAACGAGGGCGGGGAGGGAGTTCCAGGCGTGCGGGGCAGTGAGGGAGAAGGGACGAAGGCGGTTGGGGGAGCAGGGGAGGCATGGGAGGG
>QEPC01013369.1:578898-592152 GCA_003113815.1 Sphenodon punctatus
GCTAATTCAAGTGTGCCACAATGAAACTCCTTTGTCACACAAGGGCCCGATCCTTCCCGTTTACAGACTCTTTACTCTCTGGGTTCGCAAGAGCTTGAGGGCTCTTGTAGCTCACTTGTGTTCCAATGTTAGACACCGCCACTTCTTCATAAAGATAAGAAGTAAGCTTATTGATTACATAAGCAAGATAGTTGATACAGAGTGGTAACTAGAAATGAAAGGTAAACATAATGCATTCCTAACTTATACTGGTTGAGTTCCTAAGTAAACGTCTTACCCTACCCAGGTCCATAAGTTTCTCTCAGTCCTTTGGTGTAAACGACTGGGTCTGGCTTCTTAGTTGGTAGAGAGCAAAATCCTGTCACTCAGTTCATGTTTCCTCCAGCTTGCTGCTGGCTGGCCTTTCGTATGTAGATGATCAAGATGGCTTTGGAAGAGCTTTGCAAGAATCTCCCTCGCCCCTGGGATACTTCTCCTTATATATTCTGGAGGAAAACTCCTCGTATGTTCTCCAGGCTTCTAGAATTTCCTTTGTCCTCTTATCGGTTTCTCTGTGTCTCTTTGCACGTAGGCAATGTCAGCCTACATTAACATATAAATGTCTCCGGCCATTCGTCTGGCCCCCAAATACACATTTTGGTATCTCTTTGTATTTCCTGTAGCCTGGTGACGAGTCAAAGCCCTAATTTGAGTTGTACAGTTCTCAGAGTCCTAATTTGAGTTTTACAGTTCTCAATTTCAACCTTACATACATGTGGAAACTTTGACATTACATATTTACCAGACTGGTAGTCTACATGTATTCCCGTGTTACACGTGTGTGACCATATGTTTCTCCGTGACAGCCGGTAGAGAGGGAGAGGTTAATAATGTGCAGGAGGGGAGGGGTGACTATAGCGGCAATGGAGGTCAGGAGGCAGGAAGGAATGGAGTCCAGGGGGCAAGTGGAGGGGTTGAAGGAGGAGAGCAGGGAGGAGATTTCCTCAAGAGAGGCGGGAGGGAAGGAGGACAGGAGAGAGGTTGGGGGAGGAGGGAGAGGGGGAGAGTAGTAGTGGGAGAGGACTTGGAAACAATTTCCAGGAGGATCTTGTCAATCTTAGAGGTGAAAAAGAGAGCAAGATCCTGAGCGAAGCGAGAAGAGGGAGGAGAAGGACAGGGGGCGTTGAGAAGGGAGTCAAAGGTGGAAAAGAGGTGGCGAGGGTCCCGGGAGCAGGACTCAATGTGGGAGGCATAGTACTACTGTCTAGCAAGGGAGATAGCAGAAGTGAGCGATGAGAGGCAGAATTTGAAGTGGAGGAAGTCAGCGCGGTCGTGGGATTTGCGCCAGAGGCGTTCAGCAGCCTGGATGCAGGAGCGGAGATGGCGAATGGTGGGGGTGAGCCAAGGGCGAAGGTTACGGGAGTGAGCCGGGCGGGAGGAGAGGGGGGCAAGGGAGTTGAGAGTGGAGGTGAGAGAGGAGTTGAAGGTGGAGATGGCAGAATCGGGGGAAGAGAAGGATAGGACTGAGGGGAGAAGAGGAGAGAGGGAGGAGGTGAAGTCCTGGGGCACAATGGCCTGCAGATCATGGAAGGGATGGGGAAGAGGAGGGGGAGCAGTGGGAGAGGTTGAAGGAGGCAAGGAAATGGTCAGATATGGGATGGGGCTCGAAGGAGAGATCAGAGACAGAACAGTTCCTAGAGAACACGAGATCAAGAGAGTGACCATCCGTGTGGGTGGGGGAGCTAGTCCAGAGGTGGAGGTATAGAAGGGGACTGGCCTTCTGCCTCCCAGGCTCAGGGTAGGACATATCCCCCCTGCCCCGATGCTCATTTATACATGCATGTGAGGTGTACGTATGAGCCTTCTGGGCAGGCTAGGCCGAGACTCACCTTCCATTTTGGTCCTTCAATGGACTGGCTTGCTCAGGGCATTGAGAGTGAGGCACCAAGGCAGACAGTGCCGGCCAAGACCTGGGCTCAGTCACTCCACTGAGAGAGGTTCTGGAGTGGCAGGTCTCAAACTGGGATGGGAGGGTTGCATAAGAAGGGGTGCAGCCGCCAACCCTGAGCGTGGCTCTGCCTGAGCCAGGCGGAATTCCCAAAAGGGTGGCAGCCTTGTTTCCATGCTTGACAAAAGTGCTGCACCCACCAATGGGAGTTCATGTCCCTGTAGTGGGCAAACTGGTACCATCTTCCCCGGATGGAGTTATGGCAACAGCAACTTTTGTGGGCAGGGGAGCGAGGGGAAGATAGAGGAGGCAAAGGACAGGTATGTGGGGGGGCATCAGATACTCCAGACAAGGGGAAAGGGGCAGCCTAAAGAGTGAGACCCACCTGGTTGGAATGGAATGAGAGAGACAGGAGGGACTGGAATGCCTGGCTGAATTTTACCAAGGGCATCAGGAGTATGGAGGGGAAGTGCTGCAGGGTTACATCTGTTCCTCAGACACCCTGGGCCACCACTCAGCCTCTCTGTGTCTCAGCTTCACACTTGTAGCCTGACTGGGGGTAATAGCCTTGCCCTACCTCAATGGGGTGTGGAGCTGGGAGAATTGTGAGTTGTTCTGGGGGTGGGGACTGCATGCCAAGGTGATCCCAGCACAGGTGTGGCAGGCAGCAGGCATTGACTACACTGCCTTGTTTCCTCTTACCTGCACCCTAGACTCCGTCAGGTCAGTCCTCAGTGCCAGCTGCTCCCGGGCGTACACATCAGGGTAGTGGGTTTTCTGGAAGACCTTTTCCAGTTCCTCCAGTTGGAAGGTGCTGAAGGTTGTCCTGTTCCTCCTCTTCTTGCTCTTGTTCTTGGACAGCTCCATGGAGTCAATCAGGGCAGGGACAATGTGGTCTCTCAAGCCGTCCAGAGATGCAGTTGGGGAGCACTGGAGATCAGGGGCCTCTTCTAGTTGGGCTCTGCAGTCTGGGGGTGCTAGATGGTACTCCAGTACTTTGGTGACCTTGTCCCCAGCTGCAAGAGAAAGCCCAGGAGAGTGCTGTGAGTGGAATTTGTTCTGCTCCCTCCTCCCAACCAGGGGTGTTGCTAGGGGATGGCCCACAGGGGATGGGCCACAAATGTTTCTCCCAGGGCCCCAGATTTCAGGAGCCAGGACAAAGCAGCCAGGCTGCAACGGCTGCCTATCCTTTCCTTGTTCCCATGGTGCTGTGCCACGGCTAAAGCTGTGCTGTCCCTATTGTGCTGCAGCTCAGAAGGGAGAGGATGGGAAGGGTGGACTCGGGAGAGAATGGGGATGTAGCTTCTGAACCAATTCCAACTGCAACCCACCCCTCCAGTTCCCATGCTGCTTTGTGCTGTTGCTGACTTCACTTGGGCTAGTTCTGCCCAAGGGGAGAGGGCCCCATTTGGAGCTTTGGGCTGGTTTGCTTGGGCAGAGCTCGGGGTGGGGGCATCTAGAGCCCTGGTTCCGACTGCTGGGGGAGAGGGGTCCATTTAGATCCCTGGATGGTGTGCTCCTGTGTGGGAGGAAGGGGCAGAGGCCTATTTGAGCCGATGGCGGGTGGGGCATCATCTTGATTGATATTTGGTATATTTTGTGGTCGGGTGGTAGGATGTTTTGGAATTATGGTGGAAGTCTGAAAATGGAGTAATGCAGGACAAAAGTTGGGAACTCCTGCTCTATCAGATTGTCTAAACATAGTGAAACACAAAGCACACTCCAATCCAGAGATGAGTGGCCCAATCTACAATCAGTATCACAGAGAACATAATCTTAGTTGCTTTCCCCTCCAGTGTTCCAAACAAGGGTGTAGCTTGGTTGGAATGGGCCCAGTGCAAAAGCTGCAATTGCCCTTCTCTGCAGAAGTACCACACAAGGGCCCTCAGATGGGCCCTCCCAAATGTACCTTACTCCTTGTCATTCCACCAAGTCCCTAATCAGTGCATCCTCTCCATATTATCTTCTTCTTGTCATTCTACCAAGCCCCTCATTATTGCACACTATCTCCCTTTATCCTGTTTGTTCTTCTGCTCTACTCCATTGTCATTCTACTCATCCCCTGTGCTATCCTGCTTATATTTCACCCAATCCCTTATCATTTCTTGTCTTCTATGACCTTTTTTCTTATCCACCTACCCAGTCACTCATCATTCCATCCTCTCGTGTATCCTCCTTACTGTCATTCCAGTGACAGTGTCCAGTGTCTTTTCATCTGGCCTGTTAATCACCTCCTCCTTGTCGTTCCACCCCCCACGGCCTCCTTTCTATCATTCCACCCAATCCCTTGCCTTCTACTCTCTTCCCGTAACCTCCTCTCCATCATTCCACCCACTCCTCCTGGCCTCCATAATTTCATCCAGTCTCTTGTTATTCCACCTACTCATCCTACCCTCCTCTTTGTCATTTCTCCCCAATCCCCCTTCCTGTCAGGGATGCAGCTCCACTGTATTGTTTTACAGCCCATTAAAGCTATTGTCATGTGCACATTTCCATTATTGACACTGGTATTTCCTCCATTGTTTCCAATGGACATTCCTTATTCTTAGTTTCAGTATGTTCCCTAGAAATTTCTTGGGCCCAAGTCCCGAATCTTTTCAGTAGCTAGCAATGTCCCTGCTCCCAGCCTTCAATACCTCCCGAAAACCTGCCTCTTCCATCAGAATTTCCCTAGCTCCTCATTCTCTGAGTTTCCTCCCTGATTTTCTTAGGGTCCCCTTGTCATGGGGAGGGGGTGTGGGGTCAGGCCAGGCAATGCGTGAAATGGGAAGCCTTGGTGATTATGATTATGTTTTGGTGCTAAGTCAATTATTGACCATAAGACTCATTGAATGTAAGCTAACACTGACTATAACTTGTGACAATGAATTGCAAAATGCTGGACTATGGGGGTTAGGGAAAGACCCTGCCCAGGAGAGGCTCAAACAGAATTGAGCAATAGTGACGAGTCGACAGATGAGGTAATTCCAGAATGAGCAAAGCGTCCACCTGTAATGAAGCTAAGCACATGTACCTGCAGCTTCATAAATTTGTGGCTGTATTCCTGCAGCTCCCTCTTTTCCCTCCCCTTGGTCTCCCCTCCTGTGTCTCTCTTGAATTGTAAGCTCACTGGGGCAGAGACCTGCCTATCAATAATTATTGTAAAGTGCCAAGTATATTGCTAGCACTATATCTTTTGTTTGTTTGTTTATTACGACTCTAGCTTTTGCTGTAGCCAAAACTAACATACCAAGAACACAATACATATAAATAAACATGGATAGATATAAATATATAAATAAAAATATAAATATAAATAAAAGCCCAAACGTCCATACAGCAATTAGACTTGGTATTTTAAAAAAACATCACAGCATAGCAACATATTTCCTATTCCACATACAAGGTATTGATACAGCATTCCCAGTTGGCATACATATAATTTATAGAGGTGTCAATAAATATAGATACCCAAATTTATCAATGGCCCCTAATTACCAACTTTGCTGCATCCACTTTCTGCGCATGCCTTCCTAATTTGCTCTTGGAATTGCCTAAATGCTTCTCGTTTGGCCTGCAACACTTTCCTTTTCTTTATAGCAAGCCATACATAAGTGGCAATCGCGAGCATGTCTCTGGGCTCAGTCAGTGCTAGTAGAAACTGAAGACACGAATTCGAGCCAAAAGTCACTCCATCGGCCGGTAGAGGAGACAGCCATACCTGTCTCAGAGTGACGTAATAGGGGCATACCAGCAGGAAATGTTCTACAATTTCCACCCCACCAAGGCTGCGTAAACATACTCGGAGATGGTACGGAGTATGAGCCTGCCTGCCCTCGGATACTGCAGTCTGAATAAGAGAGAATCGAGTCCGTGTATAACACCGCCTAAGGTTGGGATCCTTAATACTGTCCAAGTATTCCTCAAACCTGCCATTACACTTAATCAAGGCCAGACCAGGAGCCACCTTCCATGCTCTCAACGTTGCCAAATCTTCCTGGAGGGCAATATCCCTGACTCTGAGCTGGGTCGTCTGGCGAATAAGCTTCAGGGATTTCCCTACGAAGTATTCCAGGGAAAACCTAGCTGCCTTAGGAGCTGCCCCAGGTATGACAACCAGGGGTACAATCTAGCCCCTGTATAGACGAGTTCTTCTCTAAGGCACAGGAGTGGGAGATCGGATTCATGGGCAGCCAGTAGCTGGAGCCAGTAGCGGATAAATGTCCACTTAGCCAATGATTCCAACGAGGGAACACCAGTCTCCAGACTCAAGACAGCCCCTGGAGTGCCATTTGCCACCTGAAGAAGTCTACGTAGGAAGCCATTTTGAACCCTTTCCAGATGAATCAAATTGGGCCACGGAACAATCTCAAGTCCAAAAAGCGCCATTGCTGGAATCTTTGCTCTATATACCTGGAGAAATCCAGATGTGGTAACCCCAACAGAGAGATTAATAGCTCTGTTAATAACCTGGGCCACTTGCTGTGCTTTTATAGCCCTCTCAGCCAGATGCGTATTCCAAGTGCCCTTATTTGAAAAGGTAATCCCTACTTAAAAGACATAGTTACCCCAATGGCCCCAGCTACTGTTTTCCAAACCTTTGGGACTTTCTTTTTCCCCATCACCATTATCTTAGACTTACTCGAGTTCAACTGCAGGCCATTTATGACAGAGTAGGTGTGGAATCTTTCTATTGCCCTCCTTAAGCCTACCTCAGTCTGGGAGATGAGTACCACGTCATCAGCGAACTGAAGCAGGTTGACCTGGACATTTCCTATTTTGGGCGCATGGCCTTCAATGGCCTGGACGTGGGCAACCATATCGGAAATAAATAATCCAAACAGGAGTGGAGCCAGGACACAGCCCTGTCGCACCCCGCGTTCGATGGGGAAGGAATTAGACAGCTGCCGCCCATCATAATATTTCACCCTGGCTGTATTATTCGCATATTACTATCACTATATCAATATTTATTATTATAATTCAATAATAATAATAATAATAATAATGAATAATGCAATCACAGACACGTTGACCATGCACCACCCTCCTCTCCCTGAGCATGGTCAACCAGCATTTTTTTGTGTTCCATGGTAGGGATTATGGATGGTGGTTCTTTATAGGTTAATGAATGCATCACATTCTTTTCCTGTTTCCTCATTACAAACTACTTCAAGATGGGGTGGGGGAGGGTAGCAGGAAGAAACAGGGAGATCAGAGTCTGTATCATATAGGAACTCTTCCAGGCATTGTAATTCAAGAACTAAACATGTTCAGATGCCCTGCTCCTTGCAATGGCCTTTGGGGTGAGGTCATTGGGCATGGACATTGGGCTTTGTGGGTGCAATCCTAAAGGAGGAAGCCACTAAAACTATCAAGCACAGTGAACTCTCACACATCACAAATGTACAGCCGGTAACCGACTGCATAGCCCCACTCCCGGTGGGGCAGGTGGGTGGCCCTGGTGTGCCCCACCCCTGCCATGACAGTCAGCTCATGGCAGCCAATCTTGGGCAGTCATGGCAGCCCTGATCCCCAGTGAAGGATGGCTGCAGGAACAAACGTACGGGCCCACGTATGGCCTGCGTTGGCCCACCTGGGCAGCCCGTGGTCAGACTGTGGGCCCAGGATCTTCTGGGAGACCACATCTGGGCCAGCTGCCTATCGGGCTGGGGCCAGGGGCCTAGCGTCCATTGAGCGAACCCGGCATAAAGCCAGGGGCCGCTAGGCATCAGAGGGCCGCTGCCTGGCCCCATGGGGGCAGTCCCACACCTGGGCTGGAGGAGGCCAGGGTGCAGGGCACCCATGACCCCATCATGGGGGGGGGGTGTCCACATCCCTCATCTGCCTCTGCCTGCTAGTAGTTCAGCAGCAGCAGGATACAATCAGACTGGGAGATAAAGCTGTTGTTTGTTTACAAACAACTCCTCCCCATGTGAGTGATCAGACAGTTGTTGTCTTGTAAAGAAGGTTCTTCGAGACGGCCTCAACCCTCAAACATTCTCACAACTGTGTTGTGCATGCTCACCATATTCAAATAATAGACCACATGATGGTCTCAAGCTCCTCTAGTATAAAAAGCACTTCCCCCCCCCCCCTCAGAATGACAGTTCCTTCCAACCCTTTCTAGGAATATAAGAAAATTCCATGCAGGGCTTGAACGGTGGGTGTTTGAGAATGTTCGGAGCTATCTCATAGAACCTTGTTTACAAGCTAGCAACCTTCTCCTCACAAATCATTTTTACATGGCTCCACCGGGTAGGGGGTCCATGGGGTACGCTGGTGCATGGTCAGGGCATGCACATGGCCTCACACTCATCCCCACTCATCCACACCCACAGAGTAACCGCCCCTTCCCCCGGTTGCTCCGTAAGTGGGAGCAAGTGGTGGGTGAGTGGGGATGCGTGTTAGGCAGGCGTGCACACATCCCCACTCACCATGGGTACGTGCACTGTGTAGTTAACATGGGGCTCCCCCACCCATCAACACACAGAAATCTGCGTGTTCGTGGCTGGGAGAGGTCTGTGTAAAAAAGACCACATTCTCTCAACTGTCTTTCTTATATTACTTTGGTAGGAATTTAGGATGTAAAGCAATATCTATTCTATCTTGGAAAATCTGAAAATATGGTTCTGAGATTATTATGACTGCTGTTTCACTAACTCTTCTTAATGAAGTTATTGCTAACAGGAATACTGTCTTTAAACCCGCACCCCATAACCAGTTCATTTGCGCCCCCCATATAATCAATTCACATTGCACCAGGGCCACAAATGAACTGGTTATGTGTGTGTGTGGGGGGGGGGGGCAGCGTGAATTGATTATGGGGGCACAACTGAACTGGTTATATATAAGGTCGTCTTTCATGCCATAATGCACTTAATAGGCTTGTTGCATTTTGGGTGTCATGTGTGTTTGATAGCAGGGCCCCCAGACCTGCCGAGCTGGGAAGCACCCCTAGGTCCGCTGGCGGGACACAAAGAGGGGGGGCCCATCTTGACCAGGGACCCATTCTACCCTAGCTATGCCCCTGGCTGGGGCAGCAGCGGGCTCAAATCTGGCAGCCTGGAAACTTACGTGACAGTGCATCCCTGGTCCAGGCATGCCCTAGCGGGCCCATGTTGTGTTTGTTTTCATCCATCATGTTTAATCCACAGGTCTCCTAAAATAGGTGTAAATACAGAGGAAAGGGAGGATATGCAGCAGGCAAATTCCACCCCCACCCCCTCCTGAGTTTGAGGCACAGGCCCCTACTTAATTTCAGTCACCTGGACTGATCCCACCAGCAGGTTTTGAGGGGACCAAAATTAAGGAGGTAACTTTTCTCTTCCTGGGACTCTCTGTTCAGGGGTGACATTCTAATCAAACAACAACTGGTTCCCTCAGAGCTCTCCCCTATATATATCCTGGTGGTCTTTTAACAATAAGTTCTCCTGAACTCAGCCAACTAGTAGGATATCATCCTGCCTCTGCTCCCCTTGAGCCTCTGAATTACCTGGAAGCTGCAAAGTGGGTGGAGCTGCCGTCTGGTCTTGGAGTAACTGTTCTGTTTAAAATAGGTCAAGAGGACAAACAGCAGGTCTCTGATGAGCCATCCTGAGGGGTGGAATCCTCTCTCCCAATGATAATTGTAGTGTGTGAGGAAGCCAATCCCTGATCCTAGCCAGTATGTGGGAGTGCCCTTTGTTGGTGGCAGATCAGTGGAATCCATACCAGGTTTTACACAGGACTAAGAGACAGGGGAGAAGGCCAGTGGGTGTGACCACATGAGCCTGTTTCCTCATATTGGGCAGTGTTATCCCACTGTGGGCAGCCTTACCAGATGATGCAGTGGTTTGTATGGCCAGTGACTGCCAGATGTTCACCCAGCCATGACCTGGGCAGCTGGCTGACACGTGATGTGTCATCCAGAGATAACCGGAGATGCAGCATGTAGTAACATTGCCCACAGTTCAGTAAGGCTGCCCAAAGTGAGACAACAGCCGCCTCTCATGTTAGCCAGTCCCCATGCTGCCCTGCTCCACGGCAAGGTCTGCTGACACCATTGAGCAGCAGGTATGTTTTCCATTCCCCTGTGTCCATGTCATGGCCAGGGTTAGGAGAGTGGGTGGCCTGGGGGATTGTGGGTGGGGCAGGACAGCAGCCCACGCAGTTTCCCCATGTGGGGTGGGACGGAGATTGCGTCACCTGCTCTCCTCCCTGGCCCAAAGTGTGTTGGCAGCAATTGCCTTCCCTGGGGCAGGCAGGTCTGCCTGATCTCATGAGGCTTTCCCCATAAGAACATAAGAAGTGCCATACTGGGTCAGACCAATGATCCATCTAGTCCAGCATCCTGTCTCTGACAGTGGCCGATCACAGTGGTTTGGGAGAAGCACCCAACAGGTCACAATGGGGGATCCATTCCCTGTTGTTTCCCCCAAGCTCCCATCATGTTCCCTGATCCTGTCTGGCTAATAACTGCTAATGGACCAGTCTTCGAGAAACTTGTCCAAATCTCTTTTAAACTCAGCTATAGTACTGGCCCTTACCACAGCCTCTGGCAGTAGATTCCACAACCCAATTATATGCAGAGTGAAAAAATATTTTCTTTTGTTTGTTTTAAACTTGCCACGCATGAGTTTCACGGAGTGTCCCCTAGTTCTAGTACTAGCTGAGAGGGTAAATAACTGTTCCTTGTTTATCAGTTCCACACCACTCATGATTTTATAGACCTCTGTCATATTGCCGTTCAGTCGTTCCTTCTTCAAGCTGAAGAGCCCCAACCTACCAAGTCTCTCCTCATACGGGAGCCCTTCCATGCCCTTGATCATTTTTGTTGTTCTTCTCTGTACCTTTTCTAGTTCAACTATGTCTTTTTTGAGATGGGGTGACCAGAACTGCATACCGTGTTCCAGGTGTGGTCACACCACTGATTTGTAGAGGCATTATTATTGTGCTGGTGCTACCCCCCCACCCCCCTCCTTCTCACAGATCCCATAGGAAGGACTCAGAGACTAAGAGTTAGGTTCAGATTTAAGATGGCTCCTTTATTCAGGTCTTCTCACAACAGGGGCAGAGAGGGAGACCCCACCTGACAAAATGGCTGCCGAGCTCCCCGGGTTTTTTAAAGGGACAGTACATACATAACATCCCTTCCCCGCACTTCAATATAGTCCCTACAAACAAAAAATGATAACTTCCCATGTAAACATATGTAAGACTAACAAACGAACAACTGAACAGCCTAACTGAAAGCTGCGGGTAGACTACCGCAACTCACTAACTAAACAGCTATAAATTCAGACGCACCACCGGTTTCTTCAGTCGTCTGGGATAGCAGGGTGCTGTCGGTGTCGGGGTGACTGGAACAACTAGATCAGTTGGCGTTGACTCAACAGGAACACTGGGTAATGAAGAAGCAGTGGGATCTGGTGTCACGTTTTCATCTAACAAATCATCCGTGTCCACAAGAATTGCTGGAGGATTGGTCTGGGAGGCTGCAGTTTCTGGGGAAGCATTTCTAGGTTCACAGACTTGTCGTGGTTGCAGCTGATCAGTGTGTCGTTTGCTATGGGTACCATCAGCAAGTTGCACCACAAAAGAGACCGGTCCTGTGTTCCTCACAAGCTTTCCAGGGACCCATTTGACTTCAGAGCCATAGCTGCGAGCCCACACATGGTCTCCCACATTGAAAGTATGGGGATGTCTATTCCCACGGCGTCGAATTTGGTCATACTGAGATTTAGCCCCTCTAGAAGCAATATCAGGATGCAGCAGGTCCAAACATGTATGTAAAGGTCTCTTCAAAAACAAAGTAGCTGGAGATTCTTGGGTAGTAGCCTGTGGAGTGTTCCTATAGACAAGTAAAAGATTATCCAGTTTTTTCTGATGACCCCTAGTAGACCGATTTGCCCATACTGCATGTTTCAAGGTCTGCACAAAGCGTTCAGCCAGTCCATTGGTAGCAGGATGATAGGGGGTGGAGCGAATATGCTGAATTCCATTTGAATTTAAGAACCTTTGAAATTCTTCAGAGCAAAACTGTGGTCCATTATCACTCACCAATTGTTTTGGCAGGCCGAACTGGTGGACGTCATTTTAAACACTTCTGGCCATTTGGACTAAGCATCCACAACAATAAGAAACATAGACCCTTGAAAGGGTCCCGCAAAGTCCACATGGATCCACTCCCATGGAACCTGGGGCCACGACCAGGGATGCAGACGAGCTAGACGCGGGTTATTCTGAATTTGTTGACATGCTTGGCAACCCTTTGCTGTCATTTCAATGTCTCCATCTATCCCTGGCCACCAAACATGACTCCTGGCTATGGCCTTCATCTGGACCATCCCAAAATGACCTTCATGGAGGTCTTCCAAAATACGGTATCTGAGTGACTTTGGTATGATCACCTGCATCCCCCACAAGATGCAACCTTGAAGTAGGAAAAGATCTTGCCAGCGGGAGATAAAAGGAGCTAGTTGGGGGTTGTGGACGGTCCTTCCTGTGCCATGTAGGATCATTTTCTTTACGAGGGACAAAACCGGATCCTTCAAAGTCTGTTTGGCAATATCAGCACTGGTAACAGGTAAGCTTTCCATCAGATTGAGGTAGAACAGTTCATCTGAGGTGTTGGGTGTGTTGTCTAGGACTGGGCAAGGCAGGCGGGACAGGCCATCAGCATTTGCATGCTGCGTGCCCTTACGGTACATAATGGTATATGAACGAGCAGAAAGTTGGAGTGCTCAACGTTGCATGCGAGCAGTTGCTAATGATGGAACCCCATGGGTTGGCCCCAAAATTGAAATTAAGGGTCGGTGATCTGTTAACAGTGTGAAATGCCTTCCATACAGATAATTATGAAATTATTTTATCCCAAAGATGATGCTGAGGGCTTCCTTTTGTATTTGCGGGTAATTATTTTCACGAGAATCAAGAGTCCGTGATGCAAAGGCAATAGGCTTCTCCTCACCATTGGGACAAACATGGGACAGAACTGTCCCCACTCCATACGGTGAAGCATCACAAGCAAGTCGCAATGGGAGTGCTAGATCAAAATGCATCAGAACTTCAGTAAACATCAGCAACTTCTTAGCTTCCTGAAAAGCATGGTCACATTCCCTGGTCCATGTCCAACGCCTTGTAGCTTGCAGAAGTTGATATAGGGGTGCCTACCTGACGCTAGGTTAGGTAAAAATCTACCATAGTAGTTCAGTTGTCCCAAGAATGCACGTAACTGGGACACATCTTGTGGTGGTGGTGCTTGAATTATTGCTTTCACCGTTGCAGGTGATTTCCTTAACCCAGTTTCATCAATGATGTGTCCAAGGTACTCCACTGAAGGTTTGAAAAACTCACATTTGTCTTGG
>QEPC01013369.1:598818-610035 GCA_003113815.1 Sphenodon punctatus
CTGTGGATTTCATTGTATTGTCCACAACCACCCCCAGATCCTTTTCCTGAGTGGTAACTCCTAGCTTAGTACCCAGCATTGTGTACGCATAGTTTGGATTATTTTTCCCTACGTGCATCACTTTGCACTTGTCCACATTAAATCTCATTTGTCATTTAGATACCCAGGCACCCAGTGTCGTGAGGTCCTGGTGCAGTTCCTCACAGTCTGCTCGTGTTTTAACTACCTTGAATAACTTGTTGGCTGTCGTCTTCAGTTTTGATCACCTCACTCTTAACACTCTTTTCCAAATCATTAATGAATACATTAAACAGCACCGGTCCAAATACAGATCCCTGAGGCACACCACTTTTTACATCTCTCCATTGTGAAAACCCAGTGTTGGTTAAACTGCGTGAGTTGGGAGCTAGAGAATAAAATGGCCTGCCTGTTTTTCAATAAAGAGATTGTGCCAGTTCTTTCAGATACACCAATTATACTGGGACACAACGCTGGCTATGAAACTGGGATACGCAAGAAGCACAATGCAGAAGGAGAGAACTGCAAAGCAAAAAAGAAACAAACGAGACAATAGGTATTAACAACTGAGACCATAGCCCTCTGGAGTCCAGGTTCAGTCTGTGCAGGCCCAACTCATCGGTTTAGCATACAGAGCCTAATCAGCAGGATGCCTCCTGCGTGTATTTCTTGTCTGTTCGGGCAGCCCCCACTCACAGGTTTAGCATGACCAGCCTAATACACGGACAGGCGTTCTTCCACACCACTCTCTGGTGATATAATGGCAAATAATGTGCGACCGCCTTTCATGTGCATGATCCGCGACTTCCGTCTCGTGTAATCCCGCGTTGCGGGGTTTTGAAATATCGCACAAGTGGGTCACACGACGGTGACCCGCTCGTCTAAAAGCAACCTCTGTTAACCAATCCCCACCCTTCTCAATATCCCACGCCCTATGATGACTCACAGCCATAACAAACCATGGGAAGAAAAAGCCACACTAGCTGTTTCTTTCTTCTGGGCTATGACTCCAGGAGACAGGCCAGTGTCTGCTATCCCTGTCCACCCATGGAGATTCATAGCAGTCAGCACTTGGCAGCTGGAAATAACTTTTTGCTATGTACATAATGCTGAATTTATTGAGCAAATTGCATACTTAATTGATATCAGTCTTCGCATGTTGTCAGCACCTGGTTTCTCACATCCATGGCTCATAGCAATGTACTGACAGGTAGCAGCGTAGTTTTATTGGGCTCTCACCTGCTGTGGTGTTGGAAATTCCTCTGTTTGCATAAATCCCCCAGTCAAACATGTGCCTCTTGTACCCCCTCTCTAGCATCTTTTCATTACAAACATCCCCGCTCACAAGGGCACTCTGCACTTCTCCAAGTGTCCAAACCTCATATAGGGCAACAAGAACGCCTTCAATCAGTTCACATTCCCTGTACCCCAAGTCACTTCTGTCCCTGAAGAGATTCATCTCTGCCATCCAATCAAGACACTCCCAGTATCCCTGCGGGTAACTTTGCACTGTCATCAAGGCAGTGATGAGTAAAAACAGCAAGAAAGGTCCAGCCTCCATTAGTGACTGCCTTACTGCTGGCAGCGCATGAATGTCCAGAAAAGCATGATCTCATTTGCATCTCACTCTCTCATCTTCTCAGGGGGTCCCACTCTTCCATTCTGCTGAACTTGGAACTGCAGCAGGGTTGCACGGTGTCTGCACTCCATCATGCATACACAGAACCCCATTGTCTGCAAGTGACATCCTATGAGCACATAGGCTTCCTCAGAGGATCTGTCTGACAGTTTTCTCTGTACATGAGACCTCACCCAAATGTTAGCAACGGTCAGGGTATCCATCACTCCCCAACTTCTCTGGGCTCTATACCCCAGGCAGGCACAGACAAAAGCTAAAGCCATTTTGCTTTCCTGGGCAAACAACCTGCGACAGCAATACGCTTTCTATGGCGTTATGACCACTCAAGCTCATTACAAGCAACAACTGTTACTGCAAAAGATAAGAAAATATATGAGTAATTTTTAACCAATGGGCAACTCTGCTCCCACATACATTCCAAGCACAGTGACCTTCACTGCCTTGCTGATCCCCCCCACCTGCCCCTTTCCTACTATTCAGTGATTCCCCACCACCACAATTTTAAAATTCTATGCTTCCATGGTGCTAATGATTGTAACATTTTTAGATGAGATGGCGTGTACACTAATGTGCTTGTGGCAGAAATGTCTATGCAGTTTAATAGCCACCTGTCAATTGTTGGCCAGTAACCAACAGCCAATAGCAGCTCACGCTTGGTGTACAACCGGTCCTGCAAGGACACATGACCAATAATGGCCAATAGCTGCTCATGTGTGGTGTGCAGCCAATCCTAGCTCGGCAGCCAGCCAGCGCTTTAAGCTGTTCAAAACATTTGGTGCTTGGGCTGCAGAGTTCACAGATGCTGGAACCTCAGCCATGGAGATGCATGCTGACAGGGGTTTAGCTAAGTTGGAATGGACCAAGGTGCAATGGACTCTCCCCCCCGGGTCACCATCCTGTCCCCTGTCCCAGTCCTCCCACCCTTCCTCCTCCCATCACTGCCTCCTCCCTCCACTTGCTGCACCTGAGCCTTGGAAGATGGCTGTGCTGGCTGCCTTGTCCTGCTGCTGCTGCTGCTACCGCTACAGTTGGTGGAACCCAAGGAGAAGGTAATGAAGGACTTTTGTTGGGAGGGATGATCGATGTATATCATTCACCCAAATGGTATAGGGATGATCAATGGGAGCTATATTGCCATTATCTGCCAACCCCATAGCAAGGATGACTACTTGAATCGCAAGGGGTTTTCACCATGGCTCTCCAGCGTGTAGTGGACCACCATGCCCATTTCATGGATGTGCTGGTCAGGTGGTTCAGGAAGAACTAACGTTCCCACATCTTCCCTCAGTCCCCCTTCTTTGGCCACATGTGCACCAGAGACTTTGGACCCTCCAATGAAACATGCATTGATGAGGTGCTCATGAGACCAGTTGTTCTTGGGGATCCTGCTCTGAAGTCCTGGCTCATGAAGGCATACAGCGTTGCCCATACCCTGGAGCAAAGGTACATTAACCAGAAGCTCAGCACCACTTACTGTTGTGGTGAGGGCTTTGGGGCTTTTAAATCATCAGTAAAGGTCAATAACTGTTAGGATAGATTTCCAGCTAGAGACCACTTCACTGCTGACAATTGCTGCTTGTGTTCTTCACAACATCTGCGTTGGAGAACCCCCCGCCAGTTGGCTCCAACAAGCCAATACCGCCTGTTCCAGGACCAGCTGAATCGAACAGAGCAGCGCATAGCCGGAGAGATCCGGGATGCTGTGTGCCAGCACATCAACTGCAGTGCTAGCCCCAACACCTACCATCAATGACATTTACTTATTAATTGACAGCATTGGCTTTCGCCTTAGCCCAGATTAACATAAACCCAAAAGAAAATTAGAAATCTTAAAGATTAGTATATACACACATAGCAAATGAACATAAATAAAATAGTCCACTCTCATTTCCCAAGAGGTGCCCTAACTCAATCACATTTCTCCTCCTAACATAGGAATCAATCATTTCAGTACAATTAGGCCTATAAGAAGCCCCCAAACTCTTCAGGAACATATCAATATTATTAATCAGTAATCAATAATACCATCAATGACAGTTTGATGAGCATCAGTGAGCATCACTGAACAGTTTTGAATTATCTTTTTGTGATATCAGTAAAGCATTTAAAAATGAAGTTCAGGTCGCTGTGATCTCTGCTGCCCAGAGCGAGCTGAACATCCACCGGGGTCCAAATCTTGTACAGAACAGCCATCTCTGCTGCCAGTAGGTTCCATGGCCAGGTCGGGACCCCCAGTCAGGGCCATGAGTTAACTGCAGCTCACGCAAGTGATCCTGGCACTCATGCCACTGTCTCCGATAACCCTGGGCATGCAATGAAACTCCGGGAGGCTACAAATCTCTTCCAAAGCAACGTTCTCACTCATCTCCCATGGTAGCAACCGTCCTGCCAGAGGCTCTTCCGCAGAGGGCCCCAGAACACAGAGCCCAAACTTGCTCACTCTCCACTGGCAAGCATGGCTGCACACACAATGGCCCAGGAGCAACAGACTCTGTCATACCCATCACACGTTGACAAGGGATCCGCCAACAGCAGTTGCATAACATCCTTAAGCCAGAGCTCACCAGGGGTCATGGTTGCAGACATCCAAAACCACAGTACCCACCCAACTACACGGTGGAGGGCTGCGGACTCGAGACATGTAAAAGCCACAGCAGACAATGACTGCTGTGGGGGTGGGAGGCCAATATAAGCTCCACAGAGTGCCTGCAACCAGATATATCAATTCCCCAAAGCCACCAAATAACAGAACCATGGACCCCTCATGCAGGAATGCTGGGAGGCCTCTCCCCGGCGCTTATTGCAGACAGTAACCATGGTCCCTTAAGTGATACAGGAACACCTAGCCACATTGGGGGGTGGGGGGGGAATGCAGCCACAGAGATAAGCATCAGAACCCCGTCCCCAGCTGAGGAGAGGGGGAACAAACCCAGGGGGGAAATACATGGACAACACATTATGCAATAACATGTCAACTTTATTAAATCAGAAAACAACAGAATGGAAAAAACAAGATACTAAAAAAATAGTACTCAAACACAGGTGCTGGCGGATCTCCAGCAGGAGCTCCTGGTCCTGCCTCCACTCCCTCTCCAGCCAGATTACATGCATTGTAAAAGGAGATTGAACAGTTGGGTCATGCTGGTGTTGCCCAAGGGGAATGCCCCAAGACTGGTATATAAACACACCCACAGCACCACAAGGGGCACGTGGATGGAACCAAACCAATAGGGATGTGTGAACAGAATGGGGTTCAGATGTTCAGCCATTCAGTCCAAAAACTTAGTTCAGGTTTGTGGGTTCAGTCCTGCGGAGTTTGGACCCCCCCCCCGAACGTTCAGAAAGTTCAGCTGCAGCAGAGGCTTGGGGTGCTCCAGGGGTGCCAGTGGCAGGCTGTCGGAGACATAGCAGCAGCAGAGACCGGGAAGGCTTGGGGCTTGGCACCCTGGGTTGCCCAGGCAGGCAGGCAGGCTTAGTGCTTGGCCCCTGGGGGTGCCTGTGGTGCCATGGCTGGCCATCTGAGACCCAGCGGCAGTAGCAGAGGCTGGGAAGGCTTGGGGCTTGGTGGCTGGCCTGGCACCCCCTACTTGGGTGGTCACTGCAGGCTGCCAGGCATTGGTGGAGCAGCAGCAGACAATGGATTGACCAGTAGCAGAACCCATGGTACAGCAGCAGCAGCAGCAGCAGCAGACAGGCAGTGTGGCATGAGCAGAAGGCAGACAGGCAGGGTTTTATCTTGGAAACCTGAGAGGGCGGGGCAGACAGGCAGCATGGCATGAGAGGCAGTAGGGAAGGCAGGCTGGACCTTGGCAGGGCACTCAGAGAGGCTGGTGAAGACTGTGCAGTGTGAGAGAGAGAGTCAATCAGATAGGTGGACTGATATCGTCTAGCCAGAGGCCGGCTGGCAGGCTTACAGCTTCCCAATACCACCCAGCATCATGAGGTAAGTCAGATAGACTGGCTGAGGCCATCTAGTGAGAGAGAGAGAGAGAGAGAGAGAGAGAGGTCGAGCGCTGGGCATTGGGAGGAAGGGACAGCACCTGAGCGGCAGCAGCCCAGATTGTGGAGGAGCCCCGTTCAACGACTGCCCCTGGCATGGGATGGCGTGTGCCACTGCACCATCAATCTATGTCCAGGGGCAGCTTGGGGAATCCCAGCAGCAGAAGGTTGACCTTAATGAAAAGCAACTGCTCCACCAACTTGGCCACCAGTCTCAGGCGGTGCGGTGAGCAAATGTCCCCTGCCATAGAGAACACCCGCTTGCTGGGGACACTAGTTGGTAGGCAGGACAGGGCCGACCACACATCCCTCCGAGAGCTGTGTCGCCACCATGTTCTGCCCCCTCCCATTTTAAAATTGGTGGCAGACTCAGCAACAGTTAGCCTTGTACTGGGCTTTAAAGGAGCAGGTGAGGGAGCAGCTGGCAGGGGTTGGGGGTGCCACCGTCCACTTCACCACAGACCTGTGGTCGAGCAGAAAAATGCTGCACACCTACCTGGCAGTGGCAGCGCACTGGTGGCAGGACCCGGAGGCAGCATTTGGCATGGCAGGAGGGGTCCCGAAGCAGGGCATATGTGGGCCCTGCTTCAGGCGGACATCATGGATGGCCCCCACACATCTTGGAACATCGAGGCAGCTCTGACCGCCATGGTGAGGGAGTGGGTCACGCCAGGCGTGCCCTTCACCAAGGGGTGCGTGGTGACGCACAGTGCAGCCAACATACTGAGGGCAGTCCACGAGGGGGCTTCACCAGCATCCCTTGTGCCACACACACCCTTCACCTGGTGGGCAGGGGCGCTCTGGGCTTGGGGGAGAAGCGGATTGGGGCAGGCACCCTTAGCTCCCTGATCGATCGGAGGACGAAGCTGGCCGGTTTATTTAACCGGAGCGTGAAGGGCAGCGAGCTGCTCCAGGCAAAGGAGGCAGAGCAAGGCTCCCCAGTGCATCAGCTGGTGCAGAATGTGTCCACATGGTGGAATTCTACGTTCCTGATGCTCGAGCAGCTTCTTGAGCAGAAAGCTGCCTTGCATCAGCTTCAACTGGCGACGGACAGTGGGGCACCTCCAGGGTACAATGGGGTGGAATGGGAGATCCTGACTCACACGGTCTTTGTTCCGACACCGTTCCTGGTCATGACGGAGACCATCAACTCCTGCACAGCCACCACCAGCCAGGTGACCCCTCTGGTCCAGAGTCTCCTCAGGAGGCTGGATGAGATTCTCCAGGAGCAGGATTGTGGCACTCAGGGCAAGAAGCTAGTGGCTGAGGCAGTTGCCCTGGTGTGGCAGCTGAAGGCATGGGTGGATGAGCTCCTGCAGTGGGAGGAATATGAGTTGGCAACCATGCTGGACCCCCAGGGTCAAGGGCAGTGGGACACACCAGACAGTGCTCTATGGGTACTGGAGAGTGCGCAGCAGCAGCAGCAGCAGGATGCCCCTGGAGATGGTGGGAGCAGCCACACTTTCAGCTGGCAAGGTCTATCCCTGCCCCCAGTCCTAGCAGTAGCAGCACCAGCAGAAGGCTGAGCAGCAGCAGCATCCCTATTGCTTCTGGATGACATGGATGGACAGCCCTCCCTGCCTGAAATGTAGGTCTCAGGGTCCTGGGGCTGGACTGGCTGATTCTTGAAGCAGTGGAATGACAGCTCCCCATGAGCGAAATGATGACCCCAGAACCCTGACGGTTGGTCCTGGGACAGGAGTGGCAGCTTCTGGATGAACAGCCCTCCTTACCTGTAACGTAGGCCCCAGAACCTGGATGGTGGGACCTGGGGCTGCAGTGGCTGACTGTTTCTTGATGCAGTGGAATGACAGCTCCCTGTGAGTGGAATGATGGCCCCAGAACCCTGATGGTGGGTCCTGGGACTAGAGTTGCAGCTTCTGGATGAAGTGGAATGACAGCCCTCCCTGCCTGTAACGTAGGCCCCAGAACCCTGAGGGTGAGTCCTGGGGCTGGAGTGGCTGGCTGTTTCTTGATGCGGTGGAAAGATGGCTCAACAGCCCCAGAACCCTGATGGTGGGTCTTGGGAATAGAGTGGAAGCTTCTGGATGAAGTGGAATGACAGCCCTCCCTGCCTGTAACGTAGGCCCCAGAACCCTGAGGGTGGGTCCTGGAGCTGGAGTGGCTGACTGTTTCTTGATGCGGTGAAATGACAGCTCCCCATGAGCAGAATGATAGCCCCAGAACCCTGACGGTGGAGCCTGGAGTGGCTGGCACCCCTGCTCAGCTGGGCGTTGCAGGCTGGCTAGCATTGGTGGAGCAGCAGCAGACGCTCGGCCAGGGCTCGGTGGCTGACACTGCCTGGCTACTTGGCCAGGCGTTGCAGGCTGGCATCCTACTCAACTGAGCTCAAGAAGCTCTATTGAAAATTGGGCAAGCCTTGCCCGCCGGTGTACTCATCTGAGCTATGCCCATCTACAAGAGTGCAGAGCAAATGGATGACATACAGTACCAGCAGCAGCAGCAGACATTGGATTGCCCGGGCACAGTAATTACGGCTGGCACCTGTGCTCGGCTGGGTGTTGCAGGCTGGCTAGCATCGGTGGAGCAGTGGTAGAGGCCCAGCCAGGGCTCGGTGGCTGGCACCCCCACTTGGCTGGGTGTTGCAGGCTTACATCCTACTTTCTGGATCTCAACAAGCTATTCTGCCAATTGGTCAAGCCTTGCCCAGTGGTGAATCACGTGGCCACCCAGTAGCAGACATTAGATTGCCGGGGCACAGAACCCATGGCACAGCAGAGGCAGCAGAAGTGGACATTGGGTTGCCCGGTAGCATAACCGATGGCACAGACAGCAGAGGCAGCATTGGCAGCAACAGCAGACATTGGATTGCCCAGTAGCAGAACCCATGGCACAGACAGCAGAAGCAGCATTGGCAGCAGCAGCAGACATTGGATTGCCGGGGCACAGAACCCATGGCACAGACAGCAGAGGTGGCATTGGCAGCAGCAGCAGACATTGGATTGTCCGGGCACAGAAACCATGGCACAGACAATAGAGGCGGCATTGTGGCAGCCTGAGGGCCACAATCCCGCCCCTGAAGAATCTCCTCCAGCCTCCTGAGGAGACTCTGGACCAGAGGGGTCACCTGGCTGATGGTGGCCGTGGAGGAGCTGATGGTCTCCGTCACGGCCAGGAATGGTCTGAGCACAAAGACTGTGTGAGCCAGGATCTCCCATTCCTCCCCATCATACCCTGGAGGTGCCCCGCTGTCTGTCACCAGTTGAAACTGATGCAAGGTAGCTTTCTGCTTGAGAAGCCACTCGAGCATCAGGAACGTAGAATTCCACCATGTGGACACATCCTGCACCAGCTGGTGCACTGGGGAGCCTTGCTCAGCCTGCTTGGCCCGGAGGAGCTTGCTGCCCTTCACGCTCCGGTTAAAGAAACTGGCCAGCTTCCTTCCCCGATCGATCAGGGAGCTAAGGGTGCCTGGCCCAATCCGCTTCTCCCCCAAGCCCAGAGTGTCCCTGACCATCAGGTGAAGGGTGTGTGCGGCGCAAGGGATGCTGGTGAAGCCCCCCTTGTGGACTGCCCTCAATATATTAGTCACGTTGTCCATCACCACGTGCCCCTTGGTGAACGGCACGTCTGGCGTGACCCACTCCCTCACCGTGGCGGTCAGGGCTGCCTCGATGTTCCGTGCGGTGTGTGGGCCGTCCATTACTTCTGCCTGAAGCAGGACCTACCTATTCCCTGCTTTGGGACCCCTCCTGCCACTGCCAAATGCTGCCTCTGGGTCCTGTCACTAGTGCGCCATCACTGCCAGGTAGGCGTGCTGCACGTTCCTACTCGACCACAGGTTTGTGGTGAAGTGTATGGTGGCACCCCCAGCCCTTACCAGCTGCTCCATCACCCGCTCCTTTAAAGCCCGGTGCAGGGTGATGCGCGAGGGCAGCTTACATTGGGGGGGCTAGGAACCCAATCTGGCGCCTAAACCCCATGTGCCCGACCACCGAGAAGGGCTGCCCATCCAGCGCTATCATTTCCCCCAACATGCGTGTGACTTTCAGTTGAAAGCCCTCCACGTCCTGCAGCTGCCAGTGGACTTGACAGCTGCCCCCACCCCAGCTCCTCCATGGTGCACTGACGCTGCTGCTGCTCCCCCCTAGCAGTGATACCACTCCTGCTGATAGAAGCAGCTGTTAGAGCAGGACGCTTGCCCGCTGATGGAGGGGGGACGACTGGCCGCTGCAGTAGGGAACCTGCTGGCGTCAACTGCCCCTGCCTGCCTACTTAGCAGCACAGCGCTGTGGCATCCCTTCAGGTACCTCGCCATGGCACTTGTGTCAAGACTGGTGAGCACCTGCCCATGCTTCACCACCTTCTGCCACAAAGTGCACTGCACCTCCCTGGGATCATCTGCCCGCACCAACTTAAAATGCACCCTGCTGGAGGATTTTTTGCCCCCTCCTGCCTTCTGGCCTGCACCGGGTGACGCACCACTGACAGTGCTGCTGGGAGGGGAAAAACATGGTGGCGACACAGCTCTCGGAGGGACAGTCATTGCCTCAGCACCAGACATCTCCTCCGCAGGACTAGTGTCTGCCTCGCTGTCCCCAATCTGAGTGATGTCCCACAAAGGGGAGTACTGGGACCCTGAGGCTGCTGGACTGCCCACCATGCTGCTGCCACTCTCCCTGTGCCCCCTATAGCTGCTGCCTGGGGATTGGGCCCTGCCTCTAGCAGCCAGGGTGAGATCCACCAGCCTTGGACTGCTGGGGATCACCTCAATAATGGGGGTCGGGAATATTGGTAGCCCTGGAGGAACATCAGACCCCGAAGCACCTGCACCTACTCCTGCAGCTGCAGCAGAGACAGCCACAGCCTCCTGGACTGCAGGCCTTCCAGTACCCTGCATGGCAGTGGATGAAGCTGGCAGGAGGCAATGCCGAACCACACCCCTAGTGCCACTGCTGGGAGCCTCTGACACCTGACTGCCAAAATCAGGCCTGTGCAGTTTGGGGTATGGTGATGGGCTCAGGCTGCTGCTGCCTGATGCCACTCCGTTGGCACAGCCCCTGCCAACTCTGCCACGTGCCCCATTGCCTGCCTTACGGGTAGCAGACCAACCTCTCCTGCTTCCCTTCTCCACTTCTCCCACCCAAAGAATGTACAGGAAGATTTTATATATTATTTATTTATTTATTCATTCAAATTGGTAATCTAATATTATATATATCTACACTAACTAACTGCTATTAACTGTTCTAAAATCTATGGAACTAAATAGAATATTATCTAATATCTACAAAAGCCTAGTCCTACAAACGCACTATAAAATATTAAAATTGAATCACTACACATTATCTCTATCTATCTCCATAACTAAGCTAACTCCTACAACTATCTATAGTAATATCTATCTATCTATATACACACACACACACACACACATGGATGGGGGTGGGGGGCACAGACAGATCACAACAAACAACACAGGGAGGGGTACAAAACTGAAATGAAACCTAAATCAATCTAATGCTACTCTAAATAAATCCAAAAACAGGGGAAGGGAATCAGGGATGGAATATATACAGGGAGGAGGGAAGGATTCAATG
>QEPC01013369.1:636069-651424 GCA_003113815.1 Sphenodon punctatus
TTAACATTTCGGCGAAACTGTAAGACCTGGCTGTTTGCCCAGGCCTTCGGGAGGGAGGGTGGGTAGGGAGGTTTTAGTCCCCTACCCATTTGTTTTATGGTTTGGTTGTTTTCTAGCCCTGTTAATATTTAAAGTATTTATGATTGTTTTTAAATTGATTTTATTGTATTTTATTATTGTATTTTAATGATGGAAGCCGCCCCGAGCTGCGTCGCAGGAGGGGCGGGGTAAAAATGTATAAAATAAAAATAAATAAATAAATAAACCACGGTTCTGGAGGTGAGGCCGGCCTTACCTCCAGAACCATGGTTAGCTTTGAACCCCGCCAGGAATTTGCCGTGGTGAACATCTGGTGGGGCTCAAACAGACATTACCGTGCTCGCTGCCACCACACGGGATCCACTGTGATTCAGTGTGGTGAGCAGCGATCCCGTAACGTCTGAAATTACCCTATGCTATGTCACCGGCTCGGGCCCTTGTTCTGGAGCACATTTGCAACCCTGTAGCCAGGGCAATTTATAACAAATGTATTGCTGGCCAGGGCCTCCCCCAGAAGTCACACCTCCTACCCCAGAGCTTGTCAGAGCAGAGAAATGAACCCTATTTTCCAGCTAACAACCCAACTGTGAACTAGCCTGCCTCTCTACAGCTGCATCTAAAACAGGAGTTCTTGTGATTTAATCTAGAGCAGAGGTGGGGAACCTCAGGCCAAGGGGCAAAATGCAGCCCTCACCAAGTTTTTATGTGGCCCCTTTCCACTGCCTGGTTCTGACCCTTCGATCATTCTCTACCCCTAAGTACTGGAAAACTCAGTTCAGGATAATGGGGCAGAGAGGAGGGCCTGCACACAGGGGTAGGGACAGAGCCACGGCACAGATTCTTGATCTGGGCCTTCCTTTTCTTGAATACGCCTGTTAACCACTCCCACCCCCAGCCTTTATGTGGCCCACAGAGCTCATACTCATTTTCAGTGTGGCCCCTGGGACAGAAAAGGTTCCCCGCCCCCATCTAGATGGTAGCCAGTGCAGGGGGTGGAGCAGAAAAGTCATTAATAAAAGTCAAATAAACTATCCAGTTTTTTTCTGACTTTCATTTCTAATGCTGAAATGGCCAATATTGGCCTTTTTCTGGTCTTTCACATTTGTGGATCCACATTCCTACCAGGAACATTTCCTGGGGCTCAGCCCCCACTTCAGTTTAATTGCCAGGGCTAAGAACTAAGCCCTGCCTGTAGCTACTTAGCAAAAGGTTCCCTGTCTCTAGAGTCAGTGATGGATCCTGGATTCTCTGGGCCAGATACTGGCTGCTGGGTGTAGCATTGGCTACAATCACAGCTGCTGTGCCTCCGTGCCTGAGCAAAGTGCCCAGTGTTCACGGTGTCAAGTCTGTGTTCCCTAGACTAGGGGGGCCTGCTCTCTGGGGCAGCCAAGGCAAGGGGGCGGGTCAATCATTGACATATTGGATTTCTGCCTGTCAATCCAGTTTTGGCATCCAGATTAGAGCGCAAATCCCCACCCCCGCCCCCGGTGGGACTTGTGGCTGGGCAGGCCACATCAGGATCTGCACTCTCAAACACCTCTCTTTTGCTCTTTCCTGGTGTGACTGTAATTAAAGGTTCTCAGGCTGCATTGTGCTCCCGCCTACAGATCAGCAAAGCAGAGGGACAGCTAGGCAGAAAGTAGCCTCAATCCCACTTTGCCAGGGGTCTGTGATAAAGAGCAGGAAACCAACATACATGTATATGGTGTGAGCACAGTATGTTAATATTTTGTAGCCATGTTTCATGTCATACCAATCAGAATTAAGAGGGGAATGTAAACATGAGGAAATGTATGAAAACCTTATAGAATGAGAATAAATACATTGTCATCTATGTAATAAGAATAAACCCAAAACCAAGACTGGGAGTCCAGACATCCTGTCTGGGACAGTTAGAACAACAATGGTGGGGTTAAGAAATGCAAATGGGGGCTCCCTGGCCAACATGCAGGATGAGGGAGCTGATCAAGAGGAGATGAGACCCGAAGGCTAGGGAGGAAAACTCTGGAAGAACTAAGACAGGTATTTAAGGGTCATCAACAGACAAAAGGAGGAGATTCAATCATCCTGGAACTGACCAACTCTGCATCTGCCAGCAAGGACTTGCACCCAGCTCTCAACATCAGGGGCTGCAAAGAAAAGCCTAATGAACTGAACTTTAAGCATACATCTGTAGAGGGTAGGATTAGTTTAGAACTCACCTAATAAGGTAGAATTGCATCTTTATATATATATATATATATATATATATTGTTTGATTGCACTCTCGACAGTCTTGCACTATATTTTAATCTTGATTCACAAATTAAATTTCTTTTAACTAAGCTTTGTGTATGGCTCCTGACATTGGAGTGACACAGTGGAGGGAATTTCTCAGAAATTCCCTCTCAGAAATGCAGACGAACCTTGTATTTCATTTCTGTATTTTTGGAAGCTCTGAGGTATAAAGGTGACAGTGAGAGTTAACCCCTTACAAGCTGGAACAGTTCTGGAGGGAGCTGGTCCAGTGGGCTCTAAGTGAGGAAACTGAGTCACAGTCAGCCCAGAGTGGGATAGAGAGGCCCCAGTCCCATCACAGAGCCCCTTACTTGGGCCTTTTTCTCCTGCATCTTGTGACTGGGTTTCTTCCTCTCCAGTTGCTTCTGAGCAGCTTCTAGGAAGTGGGGTTTGTTAGCAATTTTCTTTCCCAATTAAACAAACTGCAAGGTATTCCAAGCAGCTGGGCTTGATTAAGCCCTTCTCTCCTGAAATGTTTGCTCTGGCTTTAGCTACTAAGTAACTGCAGAGGGGCAGGAGGACTATCAATTTTATTTAAATGTTTACTCCGCCATTCCCAATAAGGCTTAGGGCAGTTTACATCATATAAAAGCATATAAAAACTGCTTTAAAAAATCCCCTATCCCTCAACCTTTTCCCTACACACACACACCCGCCAATCCTATCCAGCCTGCCAAACACCTGCCAAACAAAAAGATCTTCCAGAAGATGAACAGGCTTGTGCTTAGACAGATCTACTACTTATCATTTCTATAGCACTACTAGTCATACACAGTGCTGTACAGATACACACAACATAAAAGACAGTCCCTTCTCCATGGAGCTTACAATCTAATCAAGACACAACGACAGACAACTACAAATAATGGTCTTCCTATGAATAATGGATTACAGGATGCAGGTATTACAGTAAGTTTATTTCAGTTAACATGGCTGAAAAGTCTCTCTGGTGGGGGCTCATTCCAGAGAGACTATGAACCGTCACAAGTAGGGGTGTAGGGAGAGAGACATCTCCAAGGAGAGGGAGGAAGTTCCATAGTTGTGGAACAGCCACTGAGAACAGTCCAAATAATAGCATCGTGCACTACTTTAACAAATTACAGAGCTGTTCTTTACACATGCTCTGGTGTGAAAAATTGCCTGAAAACTCATACTTCATGGACGATATACATGAATTTCCACAATGGCACGAGGAAATGCCCTTGTGAAAACTTCATGGGGAGAGGGTACCCACAAGAGGACGTTCCCAATGGAGAGGTGGGGGGGGGGAGGATTGGGGGAGGGCTTTTTGCTTTTTAGTATCCTTGCCTTTAGTATTTATAATATTTTAATGTTTTCGTTTTATGCATTTTTATTGATGTTGTTTTGATGTGTTGTTCGCCGCTGGGAGCTGCCAATGTGCAGGAGGACGCAGGGTATAAGCACTTATAATAAACAAATAAAGTGGACTAGACGCTGCCCCGGCGCTTCCTCGCAGGCTTCTGCGGCTCCGCGGGACCAGCCCAACGGCTTCTCATTACACCCATTAGCGGCAAAGGGCCAGGGCTGGAAGGCGGCGGCGGCGCTGTTGGCACCGGCTGGGAGGGGAGCCCGGCAGCGGGGATTGTGGCGGGGTGGGGGGCTGATGAAAGAGAAGAGGGAAAGGGAGATGAAATCACCCAGCCGGTAGAGCCTGGCCAGCGGGCACTGTTCGGGGAAGCGGGCCAGACTTGCCAGAGGCCCCTGTGCGTGCTGTGCTGCTGGCGTCTGTATGCTGCTGCGACTGGCTAGTCGCTCACTCTGCTGCTGCCACGATACTGCGTCTGCAGCGACTAACTAGCGACTCGGTTGTTGATGCTCATTACTGCACTGTTCGCTGTGTTGCTGTCGCCTTAACAGCAGTGACTCGACGGTGTGTCCAGCTCCAGGCAGGCAGGCGCCTCTCGCCACTCAGCCAGGCCTGCTCCGGGGCTGTTTGTGGCTAGTGTCTGCCCCGGAGCGCAGCTCTGCTCCCCGCCCGGCTCTTAGCTTTTCCCGAACTGCTCCCCCCCCCCCCAGCCTCCCGGGGGTCTCCTCCGCAGCCCCACTGCCCGCTGGCGCTGCCACAAAAGTGGAGAGCGCTATGGCAGCTGCTCTCTTGGGGGCAGCCGGGCACCTTATTGCCCGCTGGGAACAACAAAGAGCAGATCCGCAAGCTTTGCCGATCGGGGCCGTTTTTAATCCTGGCCACCCAGTGCCCGCGGGGAGCGGGGTTTGTGTGGGGGCTGGAAGCGCAGTCCAGCTAGGGGACCCATCAGGCCACTCCGGCCCAGCCTCTCCCCGGCAGGCGGATTCTCTCCGGGCTCCTTGCCTCCCGCACGGGGAACTTTACTCACCCCGCAGGACTGGACTGACAGACCGCTCCTGCCCACGCTTCCCTGACTTTTCCACCCAAGCGGATTTTCCAGTCGCCCCGCGGCTCTCTGGGTGGGTCTATTTGGCCCTTTCCATCCTGAAAACCCGCCGGGCTTTCAGCTAGAGCAGAGACTGGCGGGGCAGGCCGCCCCCAGGGCCCGATCCGGCGGGCGCTCAGGGTGGTAATTTGGCTTCACCGAGGGCTGCTGGATCGGGTCCACGGGGGAGGCGGCTCTGCTGCCCGCAGCCCATTAGCGCCGGCATCAGGGACTAGAGCCGTCTGTGCGAGGGGAGTCACGAACAAGGGGAGAAGCCAAGGCAGCTCAGCCAGGAAGCCAGCGACCCGCTCTGCCTAGTCCTTCAGCGGGAGCTCGGCTGGGTCCCAGGACCTGAAAGCTGCTCCCCTTCGGCCCCTCCTCGGCTCCGGGCGCGACCTCTCCCCATCCCGCTGTCTCTTTACCTTCAGCCGCGGCTCCGTAGCGCGCTCTGCCCCTGGCAGCCCCCACGAGCTGCCCCCGTCCCGGATCCGCCAGGTACTTGGGCGCCGCTTTCGCCTGGGTGGCGGCAGAGCAGCTCTCCGAGTACCTGCTCAGCCTCAGCGTCGGGGGGAGGTGGCTGTGGATGCCCGGAGGTTTCTGGTTGTCAGGGTAGGAACTGAGATCCTGGGCCGGGAGGGCCCTGCGGGGAGGGCAGGGGAGGCAACCATCTGCCTCCATGGCGACCAGGGCTGGGACAGGGCTGGGAGCGGGTTTTGTGCTCCGAGAGGGCAGGGATGCCCCCCCCCTTAAGACACCAACAGCCAGTCACGTGTGGCTCCCACCAAGTTTATTAACCCTCTAATCCCCCCACCCGGACTGGTTCAGGGCTCCCCCTGGACAGGGCAGGCCCTAGGTTTGGGGAGAGACTGGGGATGCTGTGGAGGGCGAGGATCTGACTACGCAAGGAGAGGCTCACCCCCGCTCTCCCCAGCCGTCCGGCACCCACACTGCGTATCCTGCTCCTAGGCCCCAGTGTCCTCCCTGCTCCCCCTGGCCTGGGGCTGCGTGGGGGGAGCTTCCTACCCCAGCAAAGAGCAGCGGGGAACACAGGAGCCACCGGGTCCCCATTGCTTCAAGTCGGGCCTTGCTGCTGTGCCGACGCGCAGGATCCAGGTCGGGCGGGGTATCTAGCTCAGGCCTCGGCTGCTCGCTTTTTTCAGTCTGCTAATAGAAAGAAAGAAACCCCAGGCCAGGGGCTAAACTGGCTCCAGCAGAGCCTGCGCCCAGGACAGTTTGCCAGGGGAGGCGTGGGCTCTGCGGGGACTCCCCTCGCCTTGCCTCAAGGTCGCCCAATTAGCCTCCTGCCCCGTCTCTCTCACACTGTAAAGAACGCATCGTGCGCATCCGTCTACACACGGTCACACAGATCGGTCGGGCCCGTCCGTGGAGGATTATATGTGATCTGACTTACTGTCACCCGATCCATATACACACCTGCGTGTGATGATCGGCTTATCTGACTGGCGAAGTTAGGATTGTTTTCAAGATGGAAAACACTGGAGGGGGCAACCTGAGCAATTAACCCAGCGGTTGGTTGTGTAGACTGGATTGGGGAGGCGTCGCTGTCCTGCAGTCTGCGACCATGTGCAGCCCCTCCTCTCTTCGCTTCACTGGCTTCCCCTTCCTGAACGAATCCTGCACAAGCTCCTAGTCGACTCTTCACCTATAAAGCTCTTCACAACCTTGCTCCCCCCTACCTCTCTGCACTTATCGCCCTCCATACTCCAGCCCGTGCACTTCGCTCCTCCTCTGTCCCTTCTCTCACCCTTCCACGCCTTCCCTGCTCCCCTAAGCGCCTTCGTCCCTTCTCACTTGCTGCCCCCCATGCCTGGAACTCCCTCCCTGTCCACATCCGTCTTGCCCCCTCCCTTCATACCTTCAAATCTCTCCTTAATACTCACCTCTTTTGCTCTGCTCTGTCTGACTCTTTATCCTGCTGAGCCACTATTCCTATACCTACGATCGGTTTACCCTTATCCTTGCAACATGGACCTGCCTGCTGTCATTCTCATCGTAACCAAGCCAAGTACGTGCACTTGAGACCTCGCATCTTCATGAATGTTAGACCCCTTGTCTTTCCCTCTGTTCCCCTTCCTAAGTCTCTCCCCCAGCTCCTGTCTCTCAGATTGTAAGCCCTAGGGGCAGGGACCGTGTCTATTTTATTACTTTGTAAAGTGCCAGGTACACTGCTGGCGCTATATAAATGTTTATTAATAATAATAATAATAAATGCGTGAGGTTCTGGAGCTAGGGGGATTCTGCAAAGCCGCTGGGGAAGAAGAAAGCTGCGCAGAATTGCTAGGCTGAAAAGTTTCCCGCTTCCTTAAAACAAAACGATCGGCTCAGCTGCCATATTTGTGACTTTGCTGGGGTGGGTAGTGCGCGCATTGGGGGGGGCGTGTCTGAAAGTGGCCATAGTATAAACGGCCGTTCAGACTGGCCGATCCCCGCGCATAGCCCGCAGCCAGAAAATGCGGGGCGGGGGAGGCCTGGGAAAGCCGCAGCATTCCATAGCCTGCATTCCCCAAAACACGCAGTGATTGATTAGAGTTATATACATTCTATTCTATTCGATATTCTGATAGATTTAAACACACGTCTGAATGCCCTCTAACACAGACGATGCTGCTGTTTTGGAAACCTCCCTTTCGCCGCTTTTAAACGAGGCGCGGTCATGTCACAAACAAGCGAATAATGCGGGAACTGGAAACAAGAACCAGTCCTTTATTCCCCAAGCTCCGGGCGGCTGAGCTCCGATTCCCGACGGTGGTTGGGGAGCAGCTCAGCCCTGCTCCAAAAGGGGGAGAGGGGACAATTCAGCCCGCCCCCAAGACAAGCATCTAGTGGGGCCGCGGAGGGTGGGGTGGAGGAGACCCGAGGGGATGGAGGGCTCTCCCGGCAGCCGGTCCCAGGCGTCCTGGGAGCCGAGCCAGGTTAATTAATTCCCCTGGAAATCTCCCCAAGGAGGAAGGGCGCTTCATTTTCCCGCCCTGGTGCTCTTGCTTCCGGCCCCAGGAGCAGATCGACCGGCCGGGCAGCTGCTGTTGCTACCAGCCCCTGCTTCTCCGGCCGAAGGGCCAGCAGCGCCTTGTTCGGGGAAATGAGACTGCGGAGCTGCAGGCGGCGATTATTTGCGGGGTTTAGCGCGTGTCTCTCTCCACCTGCTCGCCGCCCCGACCGGCAGCCCGCACCCCCAGAGGCAAAGGGACAAACTGGGATCCCCCAAGCCCTAACAGCAGCGCGGAAGGAGCCGGGAGCGCGGTGACCTCCGCAGCCCAGCGCCCATTCCAAAGAGAAGGGATGAGAGACTGGTCTGTGGTAAATCCCCGGGGCTGGAAAACTCACTGGGATTTCCAAATTAAGTTCATTTTATTTTATTTTAAAAAAATATTTTCACTTATATCCCGCCTTTCCCCGGTAAAGCAGTTGTTTAAAACTCTCTGACACCACTCCTGCTACAACTACTAGTAGTACCGTTGCTACAGCCGCTAAATAAAAAAAAAACCTACACACACACACCAACTTACTAACAGTGCGAGCGCACACAAACTCAGTCCAAATTCTCCAGAACTGCTGGTTAGTTCCACCTCTTGATTAAGCTCAGATTTTTGCTTTGCACAAGCGTGTGCGCACGCTGAAATGCATGTTTGTGAGGAGGAGACAGGAACCGCTGTGTCGATATTTTGATCGAGTAAAGGATGTTTCAAACAGATTAAAATAATCTACAATGTGCGGAAATGTCGCTGTTTTGCTTTGAGCGTTCCCACTAGTGTGTCTTTGTATTGTTGGTTCACCGAGAAATCCAACACCAGAGTTCTCTGGAAGCTGCAAAAAGCTGAAGGGAGCTGAGTGGGAGAGGAGGACAAAATCATAAATGACTAGTTGTGTACAGATGGGAAGCCTGTTTGTAACTTTCTTGCAGCGTCTTGGCACCTCGCTCCCCTGCTACTGCAGCCCAATTATCTCGGAACAAAAGATCCCAGCCCAGAAGAAGCAAGGTGGAGAGGAAAGGGACGCCACTGCTTCTGTCCTCGCCGGACTGGGAACAGATTATTAGACATTATGGAAATCATGGGGAGCTAAATGAATCCAGAGAGATCATGTGTGGAGACCGTGAGAACCCCAGGAACAGCTAACAGGTGGACTACAGGCTGGGAGATCGCGATTATTATTGGGATTGTTGTCGTTTGCTTTCCCCAGTTTACTAGCCTTTTAGTGAGCTGACCAGCAGCCCAAGCTGTATCGCCGATTCTGTAGAAATCTTCTTGTCTCCAGGCTGTGAATAATAGTGTCTTGCACTTGCTAAATTGCTGTAATTTGGATACTAGTTTCCTCAAGGCGTCTTCAAACTAAGTTCTTCGTTTTATTGATGTAACTACGGGCATAATTTGACTTCAGATGGTTTGTATTTTTTTTTTACAATTTCCATTGATAGCTGAACAGATTTTAAAATCACGTGCTTTACAGATTTTGTGATAGCAACAGTAGCTGGGACTGCAATAGCTGTTAGGAATCTGGTTTTGTAACCCACATCAATCAACGCTATGTCTGGTCAATGAATATATGTGGATTTACCCGGTGGTCGGTGGTAGCCAGGATAATCTATGCACCTCTTGCTTCCAACACCTTTTGGGGATCATAGTTGTAACAGCTACGCTCTAAAAAAAATAGTAAAAAGAGGCAAACAACAACAAAAATAATTATTAATTGTTAATTATTTTATTATTTAATATTACAGTAGAGTCTGCATAAGTTGAATTTCTCCTGCCATGTAAAAAAGTTAATTTTTATCAGAAATTCTACTTAAGCAGACCTTAAGGAAATGGACCTGGAGCTGGATGCTCAGATCCTTAGCACCAGAGTTCTCCATCTCCAATCCCCTTCCAACCCTTCATAAGCAGAGAGTCAGAACAGACAGCAGGGCAGAACTCTGTGTATGTGTAATCCTGTCAGGTCTGACTCTGGGAGACTTGGATGGGCTGGAGACAGGGAAACCGGGTGCTTCCCCTCCCCTTACAGCCTGCTTGAGACTCCCAGAGTCAGAACTGACAGGATTTCTTTCTCTCTCTGTACGTCCACAGAGCTGGAGATGGAGAGAATTGATATTCCCTAACTTCCATCTCCACCCTGTCCAGCATGAAGACTCACCCTGACAAGTATATACTGAACGACAGTATTTTAACCACATGGTGCCAAGAAATTATTAATATACTCAAAGGTCCTGATTTATTTATTTTTTAGCCAGTTTGGGAATACTCTATACATCTCAAGAATATGAGTTATCAGGATTCAGAATTCAGCTTATCCAGATCAAGAAGCACTACATTCCCATAGAGCTGGGGTTGGGAAAACAAATTAATTCCACTTATGCAGAAATTCAAGTTATGTGAGTTCTACTTAAGCAGATTCAGTTGTAATAATAATCCATTAATAATTAATGATTAATAATAATAAATATTCATTTGGGGAAGTCAGGGAAGTCTTTTTGTTATATGAGTGTAGGACCTCTAACTCCTGTTTTATATGTTATGTTTATGTTTGTATTAATTATTATTATTGTTGTTTGTTTATTTATATAGCGACAGAAATGCACCTGGTGCTTTACAATCGTCAGTTTATACCTTAATACAACTACATGGCAAAAGGCATTACAGAATTATAAGAAAGTTATATAACCTTAGTGAAAATAATGGGCTGAACAACACAGTGTGATTATATTGTGTTGCGGTAAGGAAGAAAACAAGGACTATTAGCTGATTGATTGCAATGTAACATACTCTAGGGCTGCCTGGTGTTTGCACTGAATTTCCATATAATCCCATTTAAACTGATCTAGGAGATGGATGAGATAGAGCCAAGGTTGACTCTGACAACACTTAAGTAAATAATCCCTAAACATGTGAGAAATTTAAGGTAAGAGTTTGCAGGATCCGGCCCCTTGTGTACATGGATGAACACCGAGCTGATGCCCATCCCACTGCTGGCCGTTTGCATGAATGCCCCCCCATTCCCCCACATCCGCCCAAACACTGAGCGGGGGGTGGTCCATGTAAAAACAGCCAGTTTTAAAGCTCAGTACAGAGTTCTATGTGGCTTACAGTTTGCAGTTGAAATGCCATCACCTCCCTATGACTGTTGTCATCATGTCTCTATACCTGTCTTGCATTAGTCAGTCTGTAGTTCTGACTGGTTTCCAGCTTGTGTGCTCTGAAAGCTTACACACCTTCAGCAAAAAGAAGTTGGTCCAATAGCCACCCCGAGCTGTTTTCAGGAGGGGCGGGATATAAATTGACAAAATAAATAAATAAATATAAATAAAGGATATCTGAACTACTTTGTTTCCATCTGTGCTTCACTGTATACTTTACACACACAACCCCAGAAGTCATGCAATTCTTCATCTTTCTCAGAGAGAGATATGAAGAATTGTATGAATTCTGGGTTTGTGTGTGTGAGCCATTGACATGAGAGCGCCACTGTGGTGTAATGGCTAAGTGTGCAGTACTTAGACTGGGAGGTAAGGGGTAACCTGGTTCTGGTCTTCTCTTAACCAGAAACTCATTGGGTGACCTTGAGCCAGTCACAATATTCTCTCAGCCTGACCTACCTCACAGGTAGGACTAAAGTAATGTTAATGTTAAATTGTTATGTGTAAATTGCTCTGAGTGCTAATGTCAGGGGGGTGCTATATAAATATTATTAGGATACAGTATATCTTTGCTATACCAGACCCCTTGGCATCTGTGATAGGAGGATATGATTTTTACTGTATCACAAATTTATGATCAAATTACTGTAATTCCAGAATGCAAATCTGTAAACCATTCATGTTTGGTGTCATTTTAATCCACATGAAACACTGTTTATAATAATATAAGAATACTATGAATCATAAGTATAATATAAAAGCTCTGTCTATATGTCACAGAAGAATTTTTAAAACCGGACAGAATCCATTAAAGTGAATCTATAATCCACAGTGATTCCCAGCCTGGAGAACAATGGGTGCTGAGACAATCCAGGAGACAAAAAGTGTTGAGATTGTAAGCACTCGGGCAGGGACCGTGTCTATCTTATTTTCTGTAAAGTGCCGGGTACATCGCTGGTGCTATATAAATGCTTATAATAATAATAATAATAATTAATAATATGCAGAGTCTACCTAAGGAGGCTCTGCTAGACACACCCCAGGAGGCAGAGCAGGTTGTTTTATTGGCAGGCAGAGATTTGGACAAACAATCTGAAATCAAATCAACACTGGGCTGATCAAAGGACTTGACACCTATAAAAACCTAAGAATCAAAATGGACAAGTTGCTTCTAATATCTTGAACTTCATTTCTTTTTATAAAACTGTTGTGTGTGTGCGCATTTGCTGAACTGGGTACAGAATTTGGAAGTGGTCCTCTGAATACAGAAGTGAGCCTACCATTTTCTATGGTATGGGGATACCCCAAATTATAGCTGGCTAAAGGTTTGCACTTGCAAATCTGGCTTGGGGTGTTTGGTTCAGCTCACACTGGGTGTTTTTTTAATGTTGCTGCCCTGCATTGCCACCAAGGAACCATGGAGCCCACCGCCTATCTAAAGGTGGAATGGGGGGATGTGCGCTCCCATAAGGCATGGGCACCCACTCACGGCCATGCATGGATCACTGCTGGGAAATCCAGAGTGCTCCATCTGGGGAAAGACAAATAGCTCTGTAGCAATAGGCGGCCATGGAGCCCCTGCCCATGTGAACTGGGGCAACCAGCCACGCCAGCAGACAGGCTCACCACTCATAGGCACTGTGGACAGGGCACATGACCTTTGTAAGTCACAAGAACTGACCGGATGTGCTGGGGAGCCTGGGTTCCCCAGTGCTCAAGCTGGGGACATGTTAATTGCAAAGGCCAGCCCAGCGCTTCCCCCTCCCACAGAAGGAACTTGTCTCCATGACTGGAGGGAGTAGCCATGCTGGGAAGCCACCTGTTTGAATTCCTCCCCATGCACTCTATCTGAGCGGGTGTTTCTTGGCACTGCCACTCAGCAGCCACCCGCACCTTGCTCATTTAAAAACACCCACTGTCACAAGGGCGAGTTTGAGTGTAAGACAACTGGGAAAATTCAGTCCCAGCTGTGTTTGGAGGCTCTGTGGGTTTTTAGTGAAGGTTAACAATGAGTCTTGGGCTGCTTTTAGATGAGCAGGTCGCAGTCACACGACCAGCTCACATGGTTTTTTAAAATCCCACAAGACGGGATTTAGATGTGACGCATTGTGCATTCACGTACGTTCATGGTGGTCATGCATTGTTTAATGACCGCAAACTAAATACCTCCATGTGTGAGCTATTTAGTTTGTGGTCTTTAAACAACATGCAACTGTCTTGAACATGCGACGTGTCATGTCTAATCCCGCCTTTGCGGGATTTTGAAAAATCACATGAGCAGGTTGCATGACTATGACCTGCTCGACTAAAAGCAGTCTTGGCCACAGTATCTAAATCTGTTTTCATTATAGTGAAGGGTTTGTACAAGTGAAAGGACAATCAGCAATCAAAATGGTGTGGAGGAAGCTGCCAAGCTCCTTCTAGCCAAGGGTGCACTGGGTGTTAGAGGAGGGTGCATTGTATTTTATTGGAGATGGGGTGATCAAATTTGCAGATGACACAAAGTTATTAAAGGTTGTTAAAACACAAGCAGACTGTAAATAATTGCAGGAGGATCTTGCTGGTACTGGGTGACTGGGCATCTAAATGGCAGATGAAATTTAACTTGAAGAGCAAAGGGATGCACATCGGGAAAAACAATCCAAACCGTGGCTGTTTTTAAATGGGATGTGCCCACCCATCCCCCACCCACCTGAGCACCTCTCTGAAGATGACATGGGTGGGTGGGTGTGCGCTCCTGTGAGCCATGCACTGCCCACTCATGGCCACGCACAGAGCACTGAGGGAAAACCCAGGATGCTCCATGCAGGAGCAGGAGTGGGTAGTGTGGGTAGGGGCACACACCATCCTGGCCCGCGTAACTCCCACCCCTACTCACCGGACATCTGTCAGACCTCCTCGCAGCACATATGGATCCCTCCCCCCAGCCGTGCCCATTTAAAAACAGCATTTATATTCACAATTCTGGGTTCTAAATATGGAGTTACCACTCAGGAAAAGGACCTTGGACACTGAAATCTTCAAGTTCAGTGTGCAGCAGCTGTCAAAAAAGCCAACAGAACATTAGGAATCATTTGGAAGAGGATAGAGAATAAAACTGAAAATATCATAATACCACTATATAAATCTATGGTTGCAATCACACCTTGAATATTGTGTGCAGTTGTGGTTGCCTCATCTCAAAAAAGGTATAGTAGAAATAATAAAGGTACAGAGAAGAGCAACAAAAATGATAAGGGGCATGGAACGGCTTTCCTTTGAAGAGAGGCTGGATAGGCTGGGGCTCTTCAGCTTGGAGAAGAGACAACTGTGAGAGGATATGATAGAAGTTTATAAAATCATGAATGGTGTGGAACACGTTAATAGGGAACGGTTATTTACCCTCCCAAATAGTACTAGAACTAGGGGACACTCCATGAAACTAACAGGTAGCAAATTTTAAACAAATAAAAGAAAGTATTTTTTCCCCACTCAGTCCACAATGAAGTTGTGGAATTTGTTGTCAGAAGATGTGGTCAAGGCCAGTAGTATAGCTAAGTTTCAGAAAGGACTGGATACATTTCTGGAGGATGGGTTCATTAGCAGCTATTAGCCAGGTTGGTTTGGGGAATGTAACCTCTTACTGTCAGGAGCTGGGAGTGCTGTGAACAACAGGGAATGGATCCCCCCATTGTGACCTGTTGGGTACTTCTTCCAAGTGACTGAGATTGGCCACTGTCGAGACAGGTGCTGGGCTCAATGGTCCATTGGTCAGACCCAGTATGGCACGTGTGTTCTTTATGAGATTCAATCTAATCTAATTTATCTTTTCTGTAGAGAACAGCTGATTGAAGAAGAGATTTTATTTTTTATTTTTTCCTCACACAATATTTAACTCACCAGCATGCATTCTATTTCCCAACTATTACCTACCTATCTTTTTACAGTGGATTCCATCCCGATAGTTGGAATTTCAGATATATATCTGTCTATTGCCTGCCCTGTGTAATTGTGGGTATTTTCAGACGTTACGGGCGGCCGGTTCACCCCAGTGAACCACCAGGGGGGGTGAACAGCACAACCACGCCCGGGGGTGGGAAAACGACCCAAACAGATGTGCCGGGAATGGGACCACGGGCCGGAACCGGGCCGCACCATCGCGGGCTGCGGCAGCACAACAGATGTGCAACCGAACCCCCGCCGGGCGCTAAACCCCCACAAGGCACCGGGCAGGGGCGGGACACAGACATGGCCGCCGGAGGGCAAACGAAGCCACAAGGCACACAAGGGAATGCCCACACAAGGGAAACGGGAAGGGAGGGGGGAAGAGCGAGAACAGGCTGACAGCCGGCACACACAGCGGTCCCGCAGCGGGGCACAATGCACGACCACACGCCCGGGCGGGCACACACACACACACACACACACCAGAGAAAGGCCGGGAAGGGGGGGCAGGGGCGCCCAGAACACCCCACCCGGAACAGCGGGAGGGACGGGGGGG
>QEPC01013369.1:657213-681357 GCA_003113815.1 Sphenodon punctatus
GATTGGCGTCCAGACGTTACTTTTCCTTGGTTCCCTGTGGGGGTTCGTTTGACCACGCTTCCCGGGACCTTCCCCCGGCTAGCCCGGGAAGCGTGGTTGAAACTGACCCCATGTGGGTATTGAGCGTGATGAACATCTGGCGCGCGCCGTTCAGACGTTCAGGGCCCTTTGGCCCCACGGGGGGGGTTGAGCGTGGTTCAGTGTAGTTGAGCGTGATCTCGTAACGTCTGAAATCACCCAATGTCTAAATCATGTAAACAGGCAGTGGAAGTCTCATGGCAAGCAACAAGTCATTAAGTATGAGTAAACAGAACATAACTCCTGTAAAGCCCTATTCGTTTAAACATGTTATAAGGCTTTACTGCTTGTATTTAAAGCCCCTTATAATCATATTGAACCCCTCGGTTGGTGGGTGTGTCTACTGCACCCATATTGTGTACTCTTAGGGATGCAGGGACTCCAAGAGAGCTATACTGGAATACAGTATAACTGCATGGGTTTGTATGTGTAGGGAGGGGAGCGGGAAGCTTTCCTGCAAGGGCCGAAGCCTTTAGAACTCTCACTCACGGTACATTTTTGGCCTCATTCCAGAGAGACTTTGAACCGTCCAGGGAGAGAGACAAAGTCTCTTTGGTGGGGGCTGCTACATTAAGCCATCGATCGGCTGGGAGCAGAGCACACCAGGAAGATGGACCGGTCCCTGGACATTGGCACCTCACTGCTGCTGCATGCAGGGACCATGAGTGCATACATCATGGCGGCTGCTCCCCCTGGCACCTTACTGGGCCCAGCACCTCAGCTGGCCCCCGTGGCGCCCCCACCACCTCCACCACCACCCCAGGTGCTGGCATGCCCGCAGAGGCCGTGCATCCTCCTCCCAGTCCCACCTGGCCTCCAGAGGCAGAAGCTGCCCAGGGGGCCCCATCCAGCACTGCCCCTGCCCCCCATCCACACTGCAGAGGCTGGTCCAGACACGGAGGTCTCCCAGGACACAGTTAGGGAGGTCGACAGCAGGGGTGAGGGGAGCTCCCAGAGTCCCATGGCGCCCGCAGGGCAGCTGAGGGGACAGCCCAGGAAGCAGCAGGGGAGGAGGAGATGGGGGAGGGGGAGATAGGGTGGGACAGGGAGCAGCAGGGAGGGCAGAGGGTAACGGGGGCACGTGATGTACAATAAACGCACGGGTGTACCCAACCTTAACCTTTATTGTGGGACAATATGCTTTGGGAAGGGACTGGGGGCAGCACCTAGGGTGAGCCACGATGACAGGTGGGGCCAACCAAGGGTATGCCCAGCAGGCTCAGGCCCTGGCATCACTGGTGATACACTTTGCCAGGGCAGGGCGGATCTGTTTTGCATAGCAGTACTCCCTCAGGTTCTCCACATTCACATACAGCAGCATGGGTCCTGGTGGCTGCTGGGGCCAGCAGGGGGAGTGCACCTGTGATAGCTGCCCTCGCCCGCTGCCCCACCGCTGGCTGGCCTGCAGTTGGTGGATGGGTGCTGGGGCGCCTCCACCCCATGGGTGCACCTGCGCTCCCGCCATGGGGGCTTGTGCCCCGGGCCCGTATGCACGCGTCCATTCATTCCGCAGCTAGTTGCCTGTTGTCATCACCACCTGCTATCAGTGCTTGCTGTTTGCTGTCCTGCCCTGTGCTCTTGGTTCCTGTAGCTGTGCTGGGTCCGCTCCCCATGCATCACTTGCTAGCCATCCCATGTTGCGGCCTGCGGCCTTATCGCGTGTCCTTGGAGCTCCACTGCTTCCCTTTCCAGCCCACATGGGAATGCAGGGCCCCTCACTCCTTGCTGTTCAGACCCTCTGCCCGCTGGACCATGTCCGGCTGTGCTACCCTGGGGCTCCCACACCCTGGATCGCCTGGCGTCCCCCATAGCTGGACCTTCCGCGAGACCATGGCCCTCTGTGACCTGTGGCATTCCCCAGCTGTGCAACTGCTCCTGTGCTGCCCAGACACCCTCTCTGGTGCCTATGCAAGTCTGACCTCCGGCCTTTGCTACTTCAGCTATGAGGCCAGCGCTCGCGAGTGCCAGCTCCATGCGGAGGCGCTTGGCCTCCATCCCTTTCCCGATGGGCAAGTTGCAGGGATGTGGTGCTCACATGTGGTGTGGTCCCTGGCGGAGACTGTGTCTGCCCTCTCAGTGTGTAGCCTGGCTGGGTTCACGACCTGTCTGGAGGAGGCGGACCCTGCGCTGGCTGTGTCCTCCTTTGGCTGCATCCACGGGGAATGTGGCTATCAGCACTCACGTCCTGCGGCTATCACTGTCTGTTGGAGCTTGGGCACCTGCCATGGCCCCTTGCTGCTGACTATGTCTTGCCGGAGCCCACCGGACCTGAGCTGGTGGCGCTGGCTGCTGTGTGGTCCCGTGCTAATGTTCAGGTGGGGCTCGCCGTGGCGGATGCGTTTGAGACCTACTACCTTGTTTCCCACCACACCACGGGGCTGGGCTACCACCAGGGCATGCTTCAGTAGCCCCGCTATGTGCATCTGGTGGGCCTGCCCATCCTGGTCCCCTTCCTGACCCCCTGAAGCTGGCTGTGAGGCCCCCTGTGTCATCGGTGCCATGGCTGACAGTCCCACTCTGTGCTCCCTGCACCCCCCTGCCAACTCAGGGCACTGGCCGCTCGCTCCTTGCCGTTCCGGCCTCGCGGCTGCTCTGGCCAGTTTGCTTGCCTCAGTTCTGCTCGCCTGTGTCTCTGTGCCCCCTCCATGGGCACCCCCTGGCCATCGCTGCCTGTGGTGTTCCCCTCCATGCCTGCCCCCGCCCCCTTTGGCTTGTTCCTGCTGCCTGACCCCGCTACTGGCTCTCCTAGTGGTGTTGTCATCCTTTGGCCGGCCGCCCGCTCACCTGTGTCCATGACCTGCCCCCCCCCTCGCCCTCTGGGTGCCTCGGTGACTTTGTGGGACTTGGGGCCCCTGGACAGCACCTCCCTGCTTCCTCCGGGGGGAGGGAGGGCTGCCTGTGCTGCACGCCAGTTCAGGCTTGCCTCCATCCCCGGCCGTGCCTTTGCATCAGCGCATGAGATCCCTGCCATCTGGACCTGCCTTGGACCGCTCCGATGCCTTCCCTGGCTTGGTTGCCCTCCCCCTGTGACTGCGCTTCATCCCTGTGGGGGCCCCTGTGACTTGGGGTGTCTGTGTTGCTGTTGGGTGTCCTGTGCTGTCAGTGGGGTTCTGGGTGCCTTTCGCCGAGTCCTGGTCTGTTCCTGGCCCGGTCCCCCTCCCCCTGGCTGTGGTGCTGTGTGTGTTGGCCTTCCCTGTGTGTTCCCCCCTTCCTTCCTTTCCCATTTGGGTGTTTTTGCACCCAGAAGTGTGGTTGTGTTTTGTGTTCTGCCTTGTCTGTGGCTTCCCTGTGCCTGTTGTGTGTGCTGCCTCAGCCGCTCTTCTCCCTCCCCGCCCCCTTCCCATTTCCCTTGTGTGGGCTTTGCCTTTTGGTGCTTTTGGCTTTGTTTGCCCTCCGTCGGCCATGTCTGCCTCCCGCCCCGGTGTCTTCTGGGTGTTCTGACCACGGTCCAGAATTGGCTTAATGTCTGTTACGCTGCCCTGGGTCGTGGTCCATCCATCCATTTCCTTGCCATGGTCCTGCTCCCGTCACATCTGTTTGGGCCTTTCCTGGACCACAGGAGGGGGTTAGCTGGCTTGCCACAATTGGGACTCCACTGTGGTGACCTGGGAGTGTGTAACGTCTGAAATTACCCCATGTCACAAAGTTAGGCTGTGGAACTCATTGCTGCAAGAGATCACAGAGGCCAATAACTTTGCAGATTCTAGAACTGGACTGGAAAGTGATAGAGAGACCAAGAACATCCAGAATTATAACAGGAGCAGTTCAAAGGAGTTTAGATGGGACTGAAACCCTTCTGCTTCAAGACAGAAGCCAACCTTTAATTGGGGGCTAGGAGAAAACATTCCCAGTGGGCATTCTTGCACCTTCCTCTGAAACATCTGCTGCTGGCCTGAGTCAGAGACAGGAGATGGAGTCTGGGGGTGCAACTAGGATAGACAGAAGGGGAGGTCAACCCCTCCTCCCTTTCCCATTTAGTTAGACCCCTGCACGCAGAGCACATGCTCTTCATCCCTCCTGTCTGCCTCCACAGGCTCTGTTTGCTTCCTGGAGGGGACAGTGTGTGCTGTCTGTGTGTGTGTGTGTGGGGGGGGATGACAGGGAGTGTGGCATAAACATGAGACTGAGGGGGGATTCAGACGTTCTGATTTGTGCAATTTTTAAAAAAACCCGAATGATTCATGCCTGTCTGAACACTTAAATTCGATTAAATGGAGTCAATATCGCACTAAAGCAATGCATGTTGAAAAGCTACTCAAACCTACCTTTTTGCTGTCCGTTTTCAATAAATCCGCACTTAACAGCAGTGTGAAAGCAACATCGTACTGGTTTTAACTAGTGTGTAATCTTTTCTGATGTGAATGCAACCGTGCTTCCAAGTGCGCTGTTTTACTCCTGCCCCTACCGGAAGCAGTGAGACCAGCTGGAGCCCTGTAGTTGCCTCGCTGGGTGCAGGCTGCAGCCAGCTTCTCCCCAAAAAAGTTCTTCCCCTCCATGTTTCCCCTCCATGCTTCTCCCCAAAAAAGTTCTTCCCTCCAAGGGACTTTCAATCATCTGCCTCTGCCTCTACCGTAGTGCTGCAGCAGTAGCAGCAGCGGGATACCGGAAAGAAACCAGGGAGAGAAGCAGCGCGCCTCACTATGCGAGGGGCTTCTTTCCAGCAGCCTCAGGCTCTCCCTCTTTACTCCCTGATTCTACAAAGTAGCAACCTTTGCTACAAAGGTTGTAGCAAAGGTTGTTGCAAAGTTTGCAAAGTTGCAGCAAAGGTTGTTGCAAAGTTGTAGCAAAGGTTGTAGCAAAGTTGTACTTTGCTACAAAGTAGCAACCTTCTGGCTCCCCACAGGCCACTTCCTGTAACTGAACCGTACTGAGCAGCCGGGTAAGCACGCACTACAAGAAGGTCTGAATGCATTATTTCGCTGTACTTAAAATCGGTATGGCATGCATGTGAATGCAACAGGACTTGTTAACAGCGAACTATTGAGAACCAGTTTTTAAAAATCCAGATAATTGCTGCACGTGTGAATTCGCCCTGACTGTCTCCTGCTTGCATCTTATACGCTCTGCTCCCTTCCCTTGTGGCACAAGCTAGCTCATCTAGGAAGCAAGGAGGGTTGTGGTGAGGAATGAGAATGGAGGGGAGGAGCAGGGAATATGTGCTCTTGGGGACTGCAGCCTGCAGGGCATGACTGGGGCGGGGCTTGGCTTGGGTCCCTTCCACCCCTCAGTTTCACCCTTTCAGGAGTCCAGTCCTGCATTCATATGCCAAGGACAAGCCTTCCACTTGTCTCAGCAGCAGGAGACTGCAGCACTGGGCTGTGTACTCAGGAGTCACTCCATGCACTGATTTAACATCCGGTTTTCTGTTTTGCAGGCATTTCTTTTTACTGCATCATCCTTAATATCTCTTGAAGAGCAGCAGAAAAGACCTGTGAGGTTTACTTTGGGGCCAGATAGGATCCAGCAGATAGGGTTTCTCCTGAACAACTGCCCATTTTATTGTGCAACGGTGTGTTTCATTGGGGCCTGCAGAGCAGAGAGCTTGTTCCAACCATTCTCCCCTGGCAAGGAAGTCTGGATTCTTTGCTGGAAAATGTGGAGCCAGATCGGTTTTAAGTGGCTTCACCACAATGACTGCAACTTCAAGGAGAGAATCTGAATTCCAGCCTGCCAGCTTTTCACTGTCCTTAAGGGAGTTCAAACCCCATCTCTCTCTGAGCTTTGATTGCCTCAAGCTGAGCCCTGCTGAGGTGAAAGTTGAGAGGGAGAAAAGGTATCTAGTTGTTCAGATCCTGGTCTTAATTTGTCTCAAGTTCAGAGCTATTGAGGATGCACAGTTTTTAGTTTGATTAATTAAAGCAGTGATCTTCAACTTTTTGTGGTCTCAAGCCACTTTCAAAGTTCATTATTTATGGAGAGCCACAACTGGATTTTGAAAGTTAAGTCCGACAAAATGGTTATGTTCTAAAGTTGCAAACAAGCAGAAAATAAAAATAAAGTAGAAACTAAAATTAAACTCTAAAATTTAAATTCTGTTGTTTTTAGTGCACCCATTTCTTTAAGAAACCCTGGCCAAGATGGTTAGATACACTACCTTTCTTTTTTCTGCTGCTGCTGCAGCTCAGGGCTTCTCCTAGACCCTATGCCATTCTCTGCCAGAAGCTTCGGAAGCACCGAGTGCATTTTAGCCTTTTCCTTGCTGGTCTGGAGGTGTATTCTCACCCCCTCTCGCTCTCCCTCCTTCTCAGTATTTTGCATTTATTTCCTGAGCTGTCGCAAGCAACATGAAAGAGTGCCATGAGCAAATTGTTGTTCTCAGGCCACAGGTTGGGACCACCGCATTAAAGGGATAGGCTGAGATTTTCAAAAGTACTGAGCACTGACGTAACTATGACCCTATTGGAGTCAATGGTAAAATCCTACTGAAGTCAGCAGAAGCAGAGCTAGGTCATCCAAAGTGTTTTTGGAAAGCTCCGCCCATTGGCTCTAACCACCAAGTCAAGATCTGGATCCAGATCCCAGTTTAAACACCAGTTTCTTCCCAAACTCAATGCGGCTGGAATTCTAGACTCTAGTCAATGGCATGTGCATACTCAAAATGTTAAAGATTCAGCTTCTAAAATTATTATTATTAATTTTGATTTGTATCCCTCCCTATCCAAAGGGACTCAGCGTGACTCACAATTATATACAAAAGAACAACAATGCAACAAAATATACAAACACCCCAAAACCATCAACTCTCCACATGCCACCCCACCCAGTCCCACACCCCTGCCCTCCTCCCAAATCTTCTCCACCACTCCGTATCTTCCAATTTCAGCCCATTTCCCTCCCTCTGACAGAAGAGTCATGAATCTCTCCCTTTCAACCAATTCCCAAAACACACATTATAATTTTAGAATTCCAATTTTAAATCACAATTTACAATCTCCCTCCTTCCTGCATAAGATCTGTCTCCAGCCTATACAACCCACCTGTAAAATGGCACAACCAGTGCTGCATTCTTCTCACACTTATGGGGCTAATTTGGTGCGACTTTCATTCATGTATTTAAAGCAACGGTGTCTGCATCTGTATATACGGGGCTGAAGTCTAGGGTGGTAGAAATGGTAATAAGGAATTGAAATACATTCAACATAACTTCTTTAAGAAAATCTTTGCTGTATTTCCCTGTATGGTAGCAGCCTAGCTAAAAGCTGAGATCGAGGAGCTACCATTAGAGACAGAGTTCTCTGCCCTATGGCATAAGGTATTAGGTATGAAAGAGCTCTGTTTACCCAAATTATGTTTGGTTATGAAGTTTGATTTTCTATATTTCTCTAAACCTTCTTGGGCTAATGAAATAAAACATATATTAAATAATTGTGCTTTATCAGATCTTGGATTGAAATGGCATTTGTCTAAATAAGACCTCTGTAAAATTATGCAAAGAATAAAAATACACAAACTGATTTAGCTGCTGTTCATGCTAACAATGTCTCCCACTGTGTCATGGCCAGGCCTTGAAGCCCTAGCCTTGGGGCTTCTAGGAGGTACTCTCTGCAGTCTGTGCTATTGGTGATGTGCTGTAGGGGGCAGCTCTCTCCCTGTTTGTGGCATCCTCCCTCTCTCTCCTGCCTTGCTCACCATGCACACCTGATGGTGGGCATGGCCACACCTGCCATGGTCTGATTGGCTCTGTGGAGTAGGACTGCTGGGCGCAGTGGCAGGTGTGGAGCTTCAAGTCACTTCCTCTTGGATTTGTGCTTGGCCCATTCACCTTGTTCTGTCTCTTCTATATGCACCTTGTTACCCTTTGTCTTTGTTGTGAGTAGTGTCTGGTGGTGGTAAGTTTCTGGGTACTGTTTCCCCCCCTTTGTGTCCTGAGTGTGTGCGGCCCCTTCCCCTCCCTTTGTGATGGTGTGTGTTCTTTGTGGGTTGGTGTGATTCTGCCTAGTTCCCTCCTCCCTTGTTTACCCACACCAGGGTGGAGGTTGTTTGTTTCTCTCACACCCTGCCTTGTCTTCATGTTAGTCTGTCTCCCTCTTGTTCCTTCAGTGTCCTATTGTTAGTTCCCTAGTGTCTGCTGTCTTTGTCTCCCTGTTCCTTCCTGTCGTTGCCCCTAGTTTCTGTGTAGCCTGGTGTCTCTGCATTCTAGTTGTTCTCTTATTTCTTGTCCCTCGCTCCCAGGGCTTCCCTCCTCGTCCTCAAGGTTTCCCTCGCTCCCCTCCTCACTCCTAGGGTTTCCCTCGCTCCCCCGTGCCTCCAGTGTACTCCCTTGCTTCAGGGTCCCCTCGCTCCTCCCCTTGCTTCAGGGTCCCCTCGCTCCTCCCCTTGGCTTATTACCAAGGCCCTTTCTCCTCAGGCTTCGTTTTCCCCATCCCCTACCCTTGGGTCCCTGGCCCCTACTTCTGATTCCCTGTCCCTTGGCCTCAATGATGAGCCGTAGGCATTCTTAGACCAGCAGTGCTGGTATCCATGCTGAACACCCTATCTCATTGGTATCAGAGAGCGACTGAGAGGTTTTCCCTGTTTTGTACTAAGGGACATCCCAGATTTCCTACACCCTGTCCCCCCTCTGCCCTACCTGCTGCTCCTCCCCTTTCCCTGACTCTGCCCCTGGAGTCATCTGATTCCCCTTCCGATGACCCCTTTTCTCTGCCCCTTTCCCCAGCTCCACCCCTGGAGCCTGACACACTGGTACTCCCATTTTTTTTCATCATTTGAATTTGAAGATTATTTAGAAAAACTGAAGTACAGACAGATAAGGAGAGTTTATGTTGTTCTTCAGTTGGGGACATTTTATTCTGCAGAACTGGATAGGAGATTAGCGGTATCCCTAGACTAGAGACACATTGCCCATGTGGTTGTTCAGAGAGAGAACTTGCCCTATTATCATTTGTAATGTAATTTGTTGTCTTTTAGGTCTAAATGGATTGATCCATTGTTTAGTCCATTTTATTTGGTCAAAGCAGTTTAAAAGTTAGAATTTTTGTTAAGCACTAGGAAGACAGGAATTATTAAAGTGGTAGCTAATTTTGCTATAGCAGCTGCAGACATTCATAATGGTATTAAACAGATTTTATTTGTTTCAATTATTTAATCTTGTGATTTATAATTTTGTTGTACATATTTGTAGTTCTTATGGTATAAAGACCAATGGTTTATACCTTGTTAAACATACAAACTGAACCAGACTCCAGTCTACATTAAATAGAGGTTTGCTGCAAAGTAGGAGTCTGGACTGGAAGCTAAACTTTCTTCAAGCAGGGCCAAAGCATGGGGGAGGGGGAATGGGTACACTTTACCAGGCCCAGCGATCCAGGTTGGGCTGCAAGCCCATTGCCATGAGAATAAAAAAGCAGGCTAAATTGTAGCTGCTTGAGGATGTTTATGAAAACTTGTTTTCCTGTATCAATGTTTCTTTCATGACTCATGAGATTGTGTGTTTGGGATCGTACTGGGGGACCCATGCTACAAGTTTGTACTGGACCCAGAGAAGTGATGCTTGAGCCCAGTGCCCTGCCTCCAAGGTCGGCATCCTCTCAGCAAGCCAGGGAGGAATGTATCTGGCCAAACAACCCAAGGGAACTCCGCTTCAGAATCAGGTAGGAGGAAGGCTAGAAAACTGCCAGAAAAGGGGAGGTTCCCTTCAGCCTTTGTCTAACTTCTTGCTTTGGCATCAAAAGCAATTGTTTAAAAGTTTCCAACTCTGAGAAAACCAGTAGTGATGGGCTGTCTAGAGAACAAGGTGGGAGAATGCCCAGTACTGTTAGGACCTGGGATAGGTATGGTAAATTGCCCAACAGATACAATTGACCTTGTAGTCTATCCTGGCCCTGGAAGGGACATTAGCCAGGCAAAAGAAGACATAAGTCCCCAGCCCATGATGTATCTATTTGTGCAATAGTGGGTAAAAGCACAAGAGATGGGGGGCTGGGGCTGATTCCTTGCCTTCCCCAAGGAAGGCAAATGCAGCCACCACTTTGGGCCATGGGGCAACTGGGTGGGCAGGCCACTGTGTCCTGGGGTGGGCTGAGGAGCCATCCACACATGTGGGTGCCTGGCTCCACCCTACCCACCATTCTCTGGCCTGTCCTCTATCTTGCCCCTGGCTGTGATAGGAATGGCAAACTGCCAGTCTATGGCGCTGGTGGACCCCAGCGCAAACGGCTGCACATGGGAGGCAGTCTGTTATGCCACATTGGGCAACGTTGGCCCAGGTTGGGCAACGTTGGGCAACGGTAACATGTGATGTGTCCGCCGACCTTTTCCAGCAGATGCATCGCTTAGCAGTCGACTGCCCGCTGTGGGATAGTGCTGTGCAAACGTCTGGTGACCGATGGCCATACAATCCAATGCATCATGGCGTAATGCTGCCGAAAGTGGGATAATGGCCCATGTGGTCTCACCCAGTGTTGCACTGTGGGAATATGTCTGTTAATGATCTGTTAATCATTAGTCATTATATTCAAGTGATATCCTTTGTAATTTTCAGCCTGGCTTGATGTTATTCCTACTTATGGAAGGACCAGATTCTGAAGCGATGTAAATCGCCATAGATCGGTTATGTCAGTCAGGCAACCTGGTCTGGCAGGAAAGCCCCTGGACTCTTTGATTTTTATTGTATTTATTTATACTTTAATTTCTATGCCACCTCCCTCCTGCCTCTGGCAGCTCAGGGTAGCACACAACAAAACAATAAAAACATTTTAATAACAAATTACAAAAAATATAAAAATCTTAAACGATCAATAAAACCAAAACAGGAGTCCATAAAAGGCATAAAAACACCCACCACCCCCACTACCGATCTCCCCCACCAAAAGCCTGGCAGAATAGCCAGGTCTTACAATGGTGCCTGAAGGAGGGGAGACCTGGAGATAAACAGGCCTCAGTCATCAGTGAGTTCCACAGTCATGGTGCTGCCACCAAGACCACCCTCTCAAACATGGCACGCTGTTGCACCAGGGGGACCTCCAACAGGGTGTCCCTAACTGACTGCAGGGGTTGATGGGGGAGTGAGGCGGTCACACAGATAGGCTGGGCCCAGACCGTTTAGGACTTTATAGGTAAGAACCAACACCTTGAAACGAGCCCAGAAGATTATAGACAGCCAGTGCAGCGAGTGAAGTACAGGTGTTATTGTCACAATGATCCGTCACTGTAAGATGATTCTGCATCAGCTGCAGTTTCCAGACCATTACCGTTACCAAGGGTAGCCCCACGTAGAGCGCATTACAGTAGTCCAATCTAGAGGTGATGAATGCATGGACGATAGTGGCTAGGTCTGAGTCTGAAATATACGGCCGAGGTCGCCGTATGAGATGTAACTGGTACGCCTCGCCACAACCACCACCTGGGCATCCAGGTAGAGTGGCACTGGCAAGTCAAGGAGCACCCCCAGATTAAGAACCTGAGGAACCAGGGAGGGGCAAACCCCATCAGTGATGGGGACCTCCATCCCCACCAGCATCACCACCGTCTTGTCGGGATTCAGCTTCAGATGGCTTTGTCACAGGTTGAAATTAAGACTAAAACAACAAACTCAGCATGCTCGGTTCAAGGATCTGCTTATTCCAATCTCTCAGAGCTGAGTTCCTGACTCCTGGGACTTTCAGTATCTGCAAGGATGGGATTTACTCCCCTCAGAGGATTTCAGTCACCTGGCTATGCTCCTCTACTTTCTACACATTGGTCCACAAGCTGAGCGTAACCCTTCTCGTTGGGCACTAACTGTCATGGGTTGGTGGGTCCACACCTCCACTTTACCGGGTTTGAGTGACTCAGTTTCCCTTGCGCACAGCCCACTTGAATTAGTTTCTCTCTCTGGCTAATTCAAGTCTGCCACAGAGACAACCCCTTTGTCACCCAAGGACCCGATCCTTCCTATTTACAGACTCTTTAATCTCTGGGTTCACAAGAGCTTGAGAACTCTTGTTGCTCACTTGTGTTCTAATGTTAGACACAGACACGTCTTCATAAAGATAAGAAGTAAGTTTATTGATTACATAAGCAAGGTTGTTGATACAGAGTGGTTACTAGAAATCAAAGGTAAATATAACGCATTCCTAACCTATACAGGTTGAGTTCCTAAATAAGCATCTTACCATACAAAGGTCCATAAGTTCTTCTCAGTCCTTGATGTAAGCGACTGAGTCTCCAGACTTAGAGTTGCTAGAAAGCAAGGTCCTGGCTCTCAGTTAATAGCTTCCAGCCTTGCTGGCTGACAGCTTTTAGGATGCAGATGCAGCTGCTCCAGATGGCTAAGCGAGAGAGCTCCCCTCAAGGTGGCTTAATGGCCTCCTTAAATATCTTTCCTGGTCTCTTTGTCTCGGGTTTCCTGCTCATGAGCCTGTGTCTTTCCTCACGTAGCCAACCCAGGCAAACATGACAATCCATTTGCATCTCCATAGGGTTCCATCTGGCAAGGGTTTCCCAATACACAATCTTTTAACTGTCCCTACTTCTTGGAGTTTGGTTAGTGTTACAGTCCTGATTTGGGTTTTACAATTCTCAGTTGTAACATTACATACATGTTGTGTGTTTTGCTTTACGTATTTACTAGGCTTGCAGTTTACATGTAGGCCAGTATCACACATGTGTGACCCTATGTTCCTCCTTGACAGGCTTGCCCTCATCCAGTCCCCCACAGCAGCTAGACACCACATAAGCAACGAGACTGCTGGACCTGGTTCCACTGAAAAAGAGAGGTAGAGTTGGGTGTCATCAGCATACTGATGAAACCAAACCCTAAATCCTCTCACGACTTCACAAAGCAGCTGCATATACGCGATTCATGAGTTCTGTTCCTAGCACTGCCACTAATGTATTTTGTTGCCTGCATAAAGTAGTCCCTCCCTCCCCCTTATGAACACCAGTTCCCATGTAAGTGAAACGTGAACACTGATACAGACCTTGCATTGCAAAGCACTGTGATACATGCAAATTAAAATTCTATATTTTAAAATACTCTATTTCCTGCAGCAGTAACTCCCAAAGGTTAATTATATATTGTAAGTTTAAAAAAGGGCATTTCAATATTTTTTTTTACATTTATTGCCCTTTTCATTTAATAAAAGTCTTTGCAACCTTATGGTGCAAGTTTTGTATCAGTCATTACTTTACAGACATCTAAGCATGTTACTTCTTACATTTTTCTATTCCAGGCTGAGCAGACAGACTTTTTAAAGATTATTTTTCATTCCACAAGAGCAATTTTGGTTCATAACGTTGCAATAAGAGACAAACAACAGTAATAATAATAAAGAATTTGACCAAAAGCCTCATCTGGAAAGAAACGTCATTTCCATTTCCCATATCTGAACCAGCCTTTTTACCAACTTTAGAGAGACCTCAGTCCAGATTGCCAGCTGGTGTAAATCAGGCTGGCTCTGCTGGCCTGTTTCTTTCTGAAACAACATACTCCCAGTCCCAACAATGATCCTGCAATTTCTCTGAGATAGGTCTGATACTTCTCTGCAGCATTCTGGTCTCTCACTGCAAAAAGTTCTTTCCCAGGAGCCTGCATGTTGATGGCAGTAAAAGAGTTGTATTATAATACACAGAGGGAGGGTTTGTTTTTTAATGAATGCCTGCTAATAACCTCTCACATCTTGTTGTGAATAAGAGAGGAAACCCCCTGGACTGATTTTAGCAGGAAATCCATTAGTTTCATGGTGCTAAGCCCAGGCTTGCAGTGTTACAAGGCTGTCAAGAACATAACCACTGCAGTTTCAGATCTTACAAAGGAAACAAATACAGAACTCCACACTATAATGCATATTCTAATCACATGCTTGTGAATTCTAACCAATACGAACAACTTGTATCCACCCCCATGCATATATTATAACCATGGGGCACACGCATAAATGAAATTATATAATACACTCATATAATGCAAATGACACACTCAGACAAATATTATAATCACACATCTCTCTCTCGCACACGCACACGCCGACACTATGCAACCAATTCCCACCTTGCAAAAACCAAAGCTTCTTGTCCCTCAGACTGTCAGCTCAGGAGTTTTTCCACTAACTGAAGCCCCAAGAAGCCGAGTAGACTTTAGACAGCATCAAGATACTGATTATGACGCCATTACTCAGGGCTTGATTCTGTCCCTAGCTACACTTGTGATAATCTGGAGTTACTTCACTTCCTTGACTATGGTCCTTTTTACACGAGATGCACCCACACATGAACACCCAGAAATCTGAGTGTTCATTTGTGGGTGAGTCTTGTGTAAAAGCTATCGCGGGAGCAATTGGCGAAAAACCCACGGAGCACGCATGGAGCAACAGGCGAAAACGGCGGTTGCTCCATGTGTGGGTGATGGGTGGAGGTCGGTGTGTGCCCGTCTACACCCTACCCCCAACCAACCACGCACAAACTGGCGCAAACACTGACCTCTCCCACCCCGGCCTGTGTAAAAAGGGCCTTAAGTTCAAACTGCAAGAGGTGACAGGCCTAATCACAGGGATTGCTAGTCTCGCTCAATTCCAACTGGCTCCCAACAAGAGTCAAAATCCTAGATCTCCAAGGGAGATCTTTGGAGGAACCTCAAGCATGATCCATGAGCTTCCTTATCCTAGCTCCATCTTCCAGCCTCCTGGAAAATCTGAGACAAGTCCATGAATTTCTGTTAAAATTTATTCAGGCAAACCTCCATTTGAAGAACTTTGACATTTTTCACACAGACATTCTAACACTGATAAAATGGGTGTCACATTCTATTATACATGTTGCAGGGCTGCAGCTGTGCTCTATGGGTGCCCTGCAACATGTATAATAAAATGTAACACCCATTTTATCAGTGTTAGACTGTCTGTTTGAAAAGGGCCTTTGCCTGAGTGGTGGATGAGTAAAGTTGAGGCTCTGCTCTCTGTTACACTGTAACTCCAGTGTAAAGTAACTCCAATGAAGTAAGAGAAATTCTTCAGGTTTACACTTCCACAGCTGAGAGTCTTGGAAAAGATCCAGTCTTGGAAAAGATGTAGGATATGCTTTTTGGTGGATCACATGCTTTAAAATAGGGTGGTGAAACTTCTCTCCCAGGGACCACTTTGAAAAGTAGTACAAGCTCTGAGGGCCACATCAAAGTTGAAGGCAGAGGTGCTTAAGGAGTTTGCTCAGAGGGTACAAATCATGGCTCTGTCCCATTGTTTGAGTGCATGGCCTTTCTGCTCCCTTACCCCGAGCTCTGTTCTTCAATGCTTGGCGGTAGGAACCGGATCCAGGGTAGGGATGGGCGAACGCGGTTCGAGGTCACATAAAGATTAGCCATGGGCTACATTTGGACTCTAAGCCTGAGGGTCTTTAAAAGGACAGATCTTCAGCTGGTATAAATCAGCACATCTCCACTGAAGCCAGGGGGGCTATATTGATTTACACCAGCAGATGATCTTGCTGAGTTCAATACCTTTCTGGCTGAATAGGTTGGGCCAATAAACTCAGCTTTATGTTGCAAATTTAAATTAGATTGGACACGCTGGGATTAGCTGGCTGCATATCACCTCCTCAAACCTGCAAAGCTTTTTTTCCTTCTCCCTTTGCTAATATAAATGGTACGCAGCATGTTTTCAGTATTCTAGGTTTAACTCCTATACAACACAGCTGTGTTTCCCAGTCTGCTTTACATTTTAATAAGGGGAGATTTGTACCTTGTACATGAAATGTGGGGGACTTTCAGTGTGCTTTGGAAAGGGCTTCATGCAGCATGCTAGCTCTGGCCTCTTCTGGTTTTGTTTTTTCCTGCGAGTTTGTCCAAGTGAGAAGAGAATGAAATGAGCAACAATGAAAACGTTAAGTCAAAGGAAGAGGATCCTGGAGGCAGCCAGGAGTAAAGGATACATGGTCATTAAGGGTTGCCACCTATGCACATTTTTAAGGAACACTTATGAAAAATACATGTCGCAGGGCCTGCATTGGTGCCTAAGGTGCCAATGCAGGGCCTGCAACATGTATTTTTCATAAGTGTTCCCTAAATATTTGCATAGGTGGCAACCCTAAAGGCCATTGTGGATTCTGGGCTGAATGGCAATGGAATTATTCTAGCTTTACCTGGGAATGAACTCTGTGTTTGTATAGTGTAGGATACAAGAGAGGGGAAATCGTGTGGGAGGCTGAATACTCTTTCTTCTCCATCAGAGGCTTCCTGTATGACACAGAGTAAATCGCTTGTATGCTGATACACATGCATTGTGTGGCATGCCTATGAAGAACAATCATTTATTTCCTTTGCTGTGATGTGTGTGTAATGACAGTGGGAACCCACAGATATTTTGGTGGTCCGGGCTGTGTTTCTCTGCCAACGGGACATCAAGATATGGCCGAATATACATGGACAGCAACTGCTCAGATAACTGGAAGTGAAGTTATAACTATGATGACAACCGGGTGTTAATTATTGCTCAGTGACCCCAAAACTACTGTAGAGTGGGGTGTTTCCCCGAACACAAACACAAACATTTACTGCAGAGTTAATTTTTGTTTACCCCACAGACAAGTGTTGATGATGGATACAAGCTTGGTTGGAGAGCCAGTGTGGCGGAGTGGATAAGGTGCTGGACTTGGACTTAGCAAGCCAGGGTTTGAATCCTGCTTAGCCATGAACCTCCTGGGTGGCCTTGGGAAAGTCACACCTCTCAGCCTCATTTCCCCATCTGTAAAATGCTTCTACATGATTTCCTGGGAGGAAGGTGCTATACTGGAGTGGTCCACAGTGGGCTTGTATCCATGAGCAGTGAGACTTATCTGCATTGCTTACCCCAGCGCTCTGAGTATTTCAGTCTCACTGGCCTAGCACCAGGCTGACAATCTTCCGGAGTGTCACTGGCTCATCGTTGCTGGAGAGATTGCACTGTCTGATACCGCTGGCTTGGGGCCAAGAAGCTGGTTGTGTAATTCAGGTGGGAGGTCTCTTGGCCATCTCTGCTGTTTTGGTGTCTGCAAGCATGGAGTAGAGAATGAATTGTAGGACTGAATTAAACAAAGGAGGGGTCTGGGATTTTGATTTTATCAGCAAGTGCGGAGGAATGCAGACAGGGGTGTACATGAACAATATCTCAAATACTGTAGAGTGAAGTTCTAGCTCTTCTGTCAACCAGGTGTTAACTGCTGTGCACACTACTGCTGGAGCACGTTCACAAACACAAAACAAAGGCCCACTTATCCTGCAGGTGTTTGTGTCTAGGAGGCCAGGGATAATATAGTTCAAGTTCAAGTTATATTTATTGTTTAACCTTAGGTTTTTAACACATACATATACATATATATACATAATACAAACGCATAACAGAGAATGATACAAACCCACATCGACCAAGAGGTATCAAGGATTAACAAATCATCAGAAAAGAACTATGCACATTTCATCAGAATACACCTAATCCTCTCCCTCATCCTGAGCAGGCACAGGGATAATATAGCACTGGGGTGTTTCCCTGCGGTATGTGAGGATGGGGGCTGTCTGTAAAGACCCCCCCACCTTTTTGCCATTTTAGCCCCTCCCCCCATCTTGTCACAGTTTGTGACAAGATCCCCATCCGGAAAATGTGTCACACAAAACACACACTCCTCTCCCTACACACATTTTTAATACAAGTAATGCAGAAGAACTCCATTTATTATATGTAAGGAATAGCTTTTAGGCTTTTGAACACAGATATGTAATTAAAAAGGAGTAGCAAGAAATTATTGTGATGTTACTTTACGACCAATTCCCCCTTCTTCTCTTGTCAGAAATTGTCACAACTTTGCTATCTCCCCCTTCCCTCCCTTCTTGTGTGACGTACTTTAGGGACAGTCCCATAGGACATTAAAGACATACTACAGAAGCAGGAACCTGCAGATCTGATGGGCTACATCCCATTGCAGCAAACTGGGGCAGTGCCTTTGTAGAGGTGAAGACTACATGGTAGGGTCATAGTCTACTCTTGCGATAATGTCAGCCTGGATTATCTCTGCTGAAGTCTGTGATTTACAGTAGCGTAACAGAGGCCAGAATGTGACCCACTTGGGCAGGATGCTAGTTAAACTGTGGAAGTGGCAAAACAGCCTGTCTTGCAGTGATTGGACATTGGGTGGGTGTGAAAAATAAACTGAATTCATCCCCAGTGTTGGTAGATGGGACACCAGAGCTGGAGCGAGCCCAGTGAGAGACTTTAATACGGGTGGGGAAAAAGAGACTACTGTAGCAAGAAAAGTAATTGAGGGAGGAGAGTGAATGGCAGAGAAAGCAGCCCCTCCCACTTTCAACTTTATAATAAGGGCAGGGAATCTCCTATCAGCCACACTTGGACTGCTTTTAGACGAGACTAATTTGCGCATGATTGGTGAAAAATGTGCGTGTTTTCATGCTCGTTTAAACACCTAAACCGTTTTAAATGCGCATTTTCCATGATGGTGTAAAAGCCAAAACCATTTTGAATGTGGTTTTTAAATAATGTGCATTTTTAAAAAACAGTTTTGAGCCCCTTTGATGATCAGGGGATGCCAAAACTGGTTTTAAAACATGCGCATTATTTAAAAACCACATTCAAAACGGTTTTGGCTTTTATATGATCATGGCAAATGCGCATTTAAAACAGTTTAGGTGTTTAAATGAGCATTAAAACACGGCATTTTTCACCAATCAAGCGCAAATTTGTCTCGTCTAAAAGCGGCCTTGGTTTGCTCTGTCCATGCCACCTGTCGGCCAGATCATGGAACTACTCTAGTTTACTGGTTGGCTGGAAGTTGCTCGAACAGGGAGCTCATTAACTTCAATGATCTATTATTTAATGTATTTATTTATTATTTTTTAAATTTTTACCCTGCCCTTCTCAAATGGCTCAAGGCAGCTTACAAAACATATAAAACAGCATACAAACCCACCCCCTCACCAACATTTCTTCTCTTCACCCCTCCCCAACTCCACACAATCCCACTCCCCATCTCCCTCAACAACCTCCCAGACAAACCCTGCTCCCACCCGCCAAATATTTTTTTTAAACAGAAAAGTCTTACACTGCCTCCAAAAGATGCTTAGGCTTGGGCTCAGTCAAGCTCCAAGGGGAGAGAGTTCTACAAAACTGGGGCAGCAACCAAGAATGCCATCCTGTGCACCCCCATCCTTAGGACCAGAGTAGCAGATGAAACTTGCAAGAGGGCGCTCCTAGTCCACCACAGGGGCCACAATGGAACACGGTAGGACAGGCTGTCTCTCCCAAACCGTTTAGAGCTTTAAAGGTCAAAACCAGCACCTTGAATTGTGCCTGAAAAGCTATAGGCAGCCAGTGCAGATTTCAGAGCACTGGTGTAATATGCTCCCTGCGACTCCAATCTCTGAAAGGAACCAAGACACCACGTTCTACATCAGCTGTAGCTTCCAAACAGTCATCAAGGGCAGCCCCATGTAGAGCACATTGCAGTAGTGCTCCTGGCCACCGCCGCAGCCAGATGATCCAGGTTCAGCAAGGGTTTCAGAAGCACTCTGAGGCTGCGAACCTGACTGACAAGAAGGGGCCAGACTCCATCCAATAACAGGAGTCCCAATCCCCTCCAAGTCATAAGGCCGGCCAACCATCATCATCACTTCAGTCTTGTGGAGTCACCTTCTGTTGGCTCACCCAAAGCCAGTCTCTGACTGCAGCCAGGCAGCGGGTAAGCACTGAGACTGCAGGGCCTGGGTCAGATGAAAAAGAGAGGTAGAGTTGGGTGTCATCAGCATATTGATGACACTTCACCCTGCCCCAAACCTCTAAATGATCTCACCCAGCAAGCAGGGGAGACAGAATGAAACCCCACAGGGGAGGTCTCGAGGGGACAATGAGCCATTACTACCCGCTGAAACTGCCCCAACAGAAAAGAATGGAACCACTCAAGGCCAGCCCCATTTATCCCTGCCAGGTCCTGTAGTAATGTCAACAACCCTTCATGATCAACTGTATCAAAGACCATTGAAACATCTAGCAAAATCAACAGGGTAGAATTTCTCTTCTCCGTACAGATAACTGACCAAGGTCACAAGTGCAGGCTCCGTATCACACCCAGGGGGAAAACCTGATTGAAGCAGGTCCAGGAACCCAATAGCACTGAGTCACCAATGTGACCCTCTATATCTACAATCTACAAACCACCTACTCCAGTGTAGTCCTACTGAAAACCTGTAGGTTTACACCTTCTACTGAGCTTCTTCCTGGGGCTGGCCAGGATTAGATCCCCCAGTGACTGTAGCTGCCTTGACTTCAGTGAAGAAGACTGATTTGCAGTAATCTGACCCACCTGGAGAGCCTCATCCTTTATTTGTTTAAAAGCCCCCTGTGGGATGGTTTTCAAGCTGTTTTAGGACACTTCCAGTTTAGATGAGAGTTTTACCTTTGCTGGGCACAGACAGATTTCCTCTCCCCCACTACTAACAAACCATTTCCAGAGCCCAGTGAATTCTCCTACCTGGGGAATAAGAAACATTGCTCATAAATCAGAATGGAGTTTGCCAGGCACTCCTAGCATCCCCATCAAAGCGTGAGACATTGCTGAGTCCCTGGCGCAGCATTTGGGGATGCAAATCCTTCCTAAATATGGGCAGAGGCCATTCCCAGAACAGAGATGGAGAAAGCTGTGCAACATTTCCTTCCTTAAAACACAAATGAAAAAAGTAATTGAGTGAAGGGTGGACAAGAGCTTTCCCAAGATCCACCCCCACAAAATGTGACATGCACAGGGTCTGAAGGAGTTTCCACAATAGGGGTCTTGAATCTCCCTTACTTACACTGGTGTAAATCAGTGAGAGCAGATTCTAACCGAGGAAAAGGTTTGAAGTAGACCTTTAATCTGCCTACCACAAAACCACAATAAAGGATGGAAAGGAAGCTAAGTGACAGAGTCCTTCTGTTTTGCATTTAGCCCTTGGAAAAAAACCCTTCCCTCTGAAGGGGAAAGATTTATTTTATTAATGAGCCAACACCTGAAAGTAATCAACTCTTTTGTTGCAGGTGACGGGGAAAGGGGGAGGTTCTGTAAAAGCTTCTGTACATTGGGATGCAGGAATAGAATTCAGCTGGGCTGCTCCCACTCTCTCTTCTTTCTCAAGGTCTGCTCTGTCTGTCCTCAGGATCATCCAGCTATACCATGAGATCCACTAGGGTTGCCACCTTAGGTATATTTTCCAAGGCCACTTCTGAACAATACATGTTTCAGGGTCTGCATTGGCACCTATAGTACCAATGCAGGCTCTGCAACATGTATTCTTAAGTGGCCTGGGAAAATATACCTAAGGTGGCAACCCTAGTGTACACCAGCAGTGTGCGTGCATGCATGCAAGTCCGATTCATTTCAAAGGGACTCCTGCTCATAATAACTGCTAGCATGTGAGCTATCTCACTGGAGGATTGTGCCCATGGACAAAGATGCTTGGATCTTATTTAGTAGGGGTGGGACTTGGTGGAAAATATCTGATACCAGTTTTACCGGATCTCGGATTAAAACCGGTATTACCGGTAGCAGATTTTTTCCCTATTGAAATCAATGGGGAAGTTTTCCCATTGAAATCAATGGGAGAAAAAAATGAAATTACCTGTAATAAAGACATGTCTCTTGTAAAGATTCAATGACAGATTCACTTGTTTCCTTAACTGCTAACCACCAGACTACACTTAGCCCCAGAAGCCCCCAGTAGCCCCCACTACTTTTTTTTCTTTAAAACTAGGGATTTTTCTACAGCACGCAAGTCATCATCAAATCAATCAGAAATCAGATCACGGTAACTGCCAGTGGAGGACAGTTGCACAGTGGCACATGATGTCAGTCAAGCATGCAGTTTAGTTTGGAAGTGAGGGACGACTCTGACTCGACGACAAAATCCCGTGCAACCCCCAACTAGATTCAAAACCTATTGTGTCCCACTCCCTGGGATCCCCATGATGATCCACATATTTCCAATGCCAACATTTACAACCATACCTTACCATAGTGACTGTTTAAATAAATATTTAATCATAGCCAAATCCATTAGTACCCCTAAAACGACCCCCCCAAGGGAAATAATGCCAAAAAACTAACTTTTTTGTTTTTGCTATTTCAGCATCCCAAAATTCCCTCAAATCACCCACAACCACATATTGGCAGTGCCAACACAACAAACACAACACAGTGTCAATCATCAATCCCAAATTTAGTGAGACCCACAAATAAATCCTCTCTCCCCCATTTGATGATAGCCCCAAACATGGGGAAAGACAGTGGATGGGACCCCCAGTAAGAGGCTCTCCATCTCCCCTGAGGCAGGACCTAAACCAGCAGTCCAGCAAGTGTAGTTCACAGAGTTAATATTGGAGGGAGGGACATTAACCCTGAGTACTCCTTGCAGCTGTCTACTGGGGAGACAGAGAGCGTTCTGTCCCATGCACTGTCTTTCCCCCAACCAGACCCCCAAAATAGATCACGTTGCCATCGCCTACCTTTATCCTGAACCTCTGAATCCTCGATTTTTGTGCCCTCCTTGGCCACCTGTAGTCTTCCGAAGGTGTAAGCTTCCGGGCACAAGCCTTCCTTCAGGCTTGGAGGACTGAGTTAGCTACCAGTTCTGTGACAAGCTGAATCAGAAGAGATGAAAGGGAAGAGAAGGACAGGACAGAGGAGAAATAGGAGGGGAAAGGGTTTTGTTTTGGTGCATGAAAAGAGGAAGGGGAAGATGGGTTTCAGTGGGGAACAGGGGAAAGGGGACTCCATTGTTGTCATCTGTTGCAGCTCTCTCTTCTGCCCTGCTTTTTCTACTTTATGTAACATCCACAGGGAGAGCGATGCAAGGCATGGAATCTGACGAGATCTCAGAGAAATTGGAGGAGAAAAGAAAAAATGTGTGTGCTGTTTGAATTTGAGACAGATTTTTTTAATTGTGCCCCCTTAACATTGACCTCTCTCCAAAGTAGAGGTACCATGGTTGCTGGTGTTGTGAGGCCTCAAGACATACAGGGACTTCATGAGATTCTTGGAAAGCTTGACAGAACACCACAGAACTCTGAAGTTCCTCTAAGTCTGGAGGTGCAGTTGTGCATCGTGAAGATGTTGCATTCCGTGCTGATGTGTAGAAGAGGTCAGTCCCACAGTTGACAATGACTGACTGGTGTTACGGAGGTGCCTTCCTCCAGATGCAATGTCTCCTCAGGCTTTAGTTGGGCTCTGGCACATGATGCAACTAAGACCTGGGGACAGAACTGTGTCTGGAGGTGAAGTGGTCAGGGGGTTCAGTTGCTGGAGGAGAACGTTCCACCCTCCCAATACCCTCTGTACCTCTTCTTGGTGGCGGTAGCAGTCCAAGTTTTTCTTTGATCCAATGTGGGCTGGATGATGAGCAGACTTGCTCCTTGTGAGTGTGAGGGAGATGGGGTGTCCCCACTGTCCTGTGCATGGGCCACTTGGTTCACTCCTGTTGTTAACCGAAGGAACTCCTGGCCACTTGGTACAAATCTGTTAGACCAAGTGGCCAGGAGTTCCAGGGGATAACAACAGGATGGGAGAGACTGATGCTGGCTTAGCCCTGGGCAGGGCTTAACCCAAGAGCTACATAGCCTACAAGTCCAATTCTCATAGCTGTTGGGTTATAGAATGCCCTCCTGTCACTGCCTTTCCCTCACTCGGTCCTATCTGTGCTGCAGAATAGAAAAAACAACATGTTGTCATTGTTGGAAATACATTCCTTAGTTACATCTCTCCTAAGCACCTTATCCTGCTTGTTTGCTAGAAACAGCAGGAGTAGAGACAGTCAGATCAGGGAACCCCTCCCGCATCCACTTTGTTCTACTCCTGCTAGGACCAAATTGGTTAGTCTCCTCTCCTCAGGATGTTTCTTATCTCTTTGTGTCTGAGAGATATTCAGAGAGCTTCTGCTACTTCCCTCCTGGACACACCTAATCTTAGGACTTAGTATAGATGTAGGCCTTTCCTATCCTACATGTATTTCTTAACAAAGCTACTTAAACTTAAGTATGCTTCCTGCCTGCTTATTAATGATTAGCTAATCACACTCCTCTGTAAACTCTGCATTGGGCTAATCAATGCAATGATCTCACAGTCCTTGCATTCCACCAGGGTTATGGG
>QEPC01013369.1:693043-714628 GCA_003113815.1 Sphenodon punctatus
TTTTTTTAAACAAAAAGCCAGGCTGGGCAGGGTGGGTGGGGGGTGTCCCCCCTTCCACCCGCGCAGCCTGGACTCGGGGAGGGTTTTTCTTTTAAAAAACTGTTTGGCTGGGGATTTAAATTTTTTTACATTGCAGCCATTTAAAAATGGCTGCAATGCAAAAAAATCCGGTACCCAGGAATCCGGTACCGGGTCCGGATTACCGGGCCGAATCCGATAATGCCGGTACACCCAATACCGGCATTATCGGATACCGGATTCTACCGGTTTCCCACCCCTAGTAGATATACTAGGCTTATAGTAGCATTATAGGATAATAGATAGATACTTAGAACACACAGCCAATACAAGTTTATTGATATAGATACTTAGATAGGAATATATTGCATATAGTATAGGTTATTAGGTGTAGGTTAGACATACATATTAGTAATTTTTCATATTGTCATTGTGCACTTGTTACTACTGCATTATAATGAGAAAGGGAGGAAGCAGTTCAACTTCTGAGAAGTCTGGGGCAGGTGTCTGCTGGCACTTCTGCCACTGTTGGCAGCCCACAATGGAAACGATACCAAAAACAAAATCTTTGTTGTTACTCGAAATTGATACTGATAACACCGATAACAAAAATGAAATTTCATTAATGATAACAAAAATGACAGTTTTTAATAACGAAAAAGAAAACAAAAAATGACATGGGTCCCTGGTGCACACCCCTATAGGGTTGCCACTTCTCACAGTTTGACCCTGAGACTCCCAGTTTGGCCTATGGGAGTCTCAGGGTCAAACTGAGAGAGGTGGCAACCCTAGAGCCAGGGCATCGCGAACTGGCACCCAAAAATAGCAAATCCCCCTTGTCTATGGCCAATTTGCCTCAGAAATCTAATAATGAAAACAATTTAAACATGAAGTAGGTAATTTAGAACACCCCCCTCCTCTTCCACCCATGTGCATGCACACACACCAAACTTACAAATCCAGCCCAAGCATTATTACTAATGATTGATGGTGACTGGGTCTGAGCCTTAGTTCCACTGAAGCTAATAGTGCAGCCCTTCAAGTTGAGATCAATCCCTTTCGCACCACTGAAATCAGTGGTACAGCAGACCCTCAGCTAACATAAATCACAATAGCTTCTTTGAAATCAATGAAACTGAATGCTCAGCTGGTGTAAATTATTAATTAATTTATTATTATTATTATTATTTAATTATATAGTGTGAGCAATGTGCCTTGTTTTGAACGGTTGTAATCAGAGGCAGATTCCTGCCCCAAAGGGCTTCCAATCTAGGATGGACAAACGGGTTTCATGGCTAAACTAGGAACCTTGGTCTCCCAGGTCTAAGTCCAGGCTCAACCTTATACAATAGCTTCACTGAAGTCAATGGGACAGAATGCTCAGGTGGTATAAATCAGCATTGCTTAACTGAAAACCTTAGTGGATATAAATTGGCAAAGTAAAGTTCCATTGAAGTCATTAGCTTTTGGCTGGTCAGCTTCTGATGAAGTGACAATAATAACAACAACAGTCTTCTGGCTATCCTGATGGGCTTGCTAGAAAGTCAGAGGCAGAGCAAGGCTGTGCAGGGTCTGGTATAAGGGCCCAGCTTTGGGCCTCAAACAGCAAGGGATGCCATCTCCAGGGTGAAGACAGGAAGCGAGGTCTCCAGGGTGGGGTTTATCTTGGTGGGGCAAGAGACACCCCCCTCCCCGTTCAGGCTGTTGCTGCTGTAGAGAGAGGCCTCAGATGGGACCCCTGTGGCCAGTGCTCTCCCCAGAGCGGCAAAACCTGTCAGGATTTCCAAAGTTGGGAGGGGTGAGGCTAGCACTCTACCCCTGTCCACTCTGAAAACTTCCTTCCCCTGGCAGGGCCCTCTGCAAGTGGCCTGAGCATTGCTAGGAAATGTTCAGAGTGGGTGGGTCTGGGGACGGAGTGCTGGCCCTGTTCCCCCCCACCCACCCACTCTGAAAGATTACTAGCCGCACTCAGGCCATTTGCAATGGGCTTCCCAATGTGCAGAGCTCAGCCTCAACTGACCCCCTTGCTCCATAGTAGCTATGCCACTGAGTAAAAACAGCTGGGGAGGTGGTGCAGTAGCATTGGCATCAGAGTTGTCATTCAGGAGTAACTGTTTACACAGTCATTAATGCTCTGGAACAAGCAGTATTCTGATTGGCAGTGTAAATGCTTATTCTGATAGGAGTCACAAGGAAGATCGAATTAATTCCATGGTGCAGCGCAGTTGAATTACAGCACCTTGGGGAACTCCGACCGATAGGAGAAAGCCTCAGCTAGAGCATTGGTCTTGTCATTAATTGATTGAAATGTAAATTTCCAGATGGGATTCTGTATTTCTGTAGAAAGCTGAGATAAACAGGGCACTTCCAAAGGGGGGGAGGGGAAACAGTAAAAACAGTCATAGACAACGCAGTTGAATTTCAGAGCTTTCTTCTGCTCTGATTTCTGAATGCTGTGTGGGCAGCTGTGAGATTCTCTCCTCCCAACATCCTTGCGGTGCCTATGTCACTTTCTGTCATGGGTCCCTGGAGGAGATGGGTGTGATGGATTCCCTCTGCTGCAGGGTCAGAGTGGATTAGGAGGCAGCATGGATATCATTTTGTCACAGCCTTCTCTGTTAAAAATACCTACCCGTGACATTTTGCCACTGGAGACTTCAGTGCAGAATACCACAGAGATGTTGGGTACAGGGGACGTAAACTCTACCTGCAGTTCTCTATTGTGGAATGGCTTAATACCAGATTAATTGTTCACATGAGCACTACTCCTAGGGTTGCCACCTGTGGTGGATTTTTTTACCTGATACTCCCATAGGTCAAAATGGAAGTGTCAGGTGAAAAATGACTGAAGGTGGCAACCCTAACTATTCCAGTATTATTTCATGCCAGAGTACATCAGTCCTTGAAAATCAGGTTGAATAAATCTGGAATAAAACCAGGAAACAGGAGTTAAAAACCAGGAAGCGGAAGTAATTTAATCTGGCATGACAATTCAGATGATCAAATACAATCTGGATTTAGAGGAGTTAATTATAACAAATGTGTAAAAACAGCCTTTGTCTTTGTGTTTTCAAGTCATGGGTTGATCCTGTCTCCCATAACACTTCCCTTTCCATCCTGAGCCTTCACCACACACAGGGCCCCAGATATGCTGCTCAACATGTTCAAGGCCCATGAATAACATTCGCAAAGAGAAAGATCTTTGTGAACTGAAATAATGTGCAAAAGGGAACATGATGGAGTTTGTAAACTGCAATTTTCCCTCCCAGCTCCCTCCTACTCCTGCCTGCTGCTTTCTCCTCCTCTCTGTGCAGAACAACAGGAGGCAACCCCAGCAGGGGTAAGTCAGTGAAGCCACTAGAGCCATATCAGTTTAGAATCACAGAATCATAGGGTCAGAAGAGACCTCAAGAGCCTTCTAATCCAACCCTCTGCTCTGAAGCAAGAAGCACTCTACCTAGGTTGATGGCCAGATATGCAAATTTTAGAGGACACTTATGAGAAATACAGGTATAGACTCTAACATTTGTATATTTGGCCACCCTACCGCCAGCATCACAGAGAGATGCTTGTTCAGCCAGTTATCAAAAACATCCAAGGACAGAGGTTCCACAACCTCTTTGGCAATTGACCCCATGGAAAACTATTCTCACAGTTGTGAAATATTTAATCAAAATCTAGCTATCTGTAATTTAAGATCATTCCTTCTTATTCTATCTCCTGTGACTGTGGAGAACAAATACCATCTCTTTGTGGCATCCTTTAGATATTTGAAAACTGCTATCATTCCCGGACTCCTAGGCTAAACAAACACAGTTCCTTCAGTCTTCCTCACATCACTTGCATTCTAACCCATTTTCGTCTTTGTTTCTCTCCTTTGAATCCTCTCCAGTTTGTCAACATTCGTTTTGATGTATGACCTCACCAGTGTCTAGTAAGTGTAAGTGGCACCATTACTTCCAGGGTCTTGGATATGATGCATTTGCCATTTCATTTTATTTTAACCTTAGCTGAAGATGCAAATAGTGACTGCATTTTTCCAGTGCTTTTCATCTGTATGTATTCACCCAAATGTAGATTGGGTGAGGCAGAAGCACAATTCCAGGGTATGGGGTGGGGAGCACAAAGATAAACACTTCTCTTAACTTGATAACTGACCTAAGAATGTAATCTCAATTAATCTCTATACCTGTCACAATGAATGTAAGGTGACAAGCTGAGCAACATTATGATCTGTTGAGGACTGGTTTCTTACAGTGCTGTGTTAAGCAGGGTCAGATGTGACATGGAAGTAATTATTGCAGAGAACGCAGTGGATACACCTCCCCCCACAAATTTCCTAGATATGGAAGCGAAGCTGATGAGGTTCAGCATCCGCCCACAAATTTTAGGTCAAAGTTAGGTAGCATGAAAATGGCAGCTTCTAATATTTGGGACATGAACGTATTTGTGGAAAACATGTTGTCATTTATACATATAGGGGGAAATCCTGGCCTATTAAACTCAATGGGAGTTTTGCTGTTGGCTTCAGAATAGCCAGGATCCCCCTTGCAACATAACAGAGCTAGGGTTTCCAAGGTCCTTTGAGCATTTCTGCCAGGGAGCAGCATGAAAGAGTAGCATTTGAGGCATGGACAGAAGAGACCAGTTCAGAGAAATAACAGATAAAGGCTCCAGGGTATGGGTGGAGCAGATGAGATTCTCAGGTACAATCTATCCTGGTTGGTGGATAGATGGACTGGCAGCCTGGAAGGGAGATTTCAGACCTGAGTCTAGGCCAGACAATGTAATGGGTGGTCTCTGCCCCAAAGGGATTACATTCTGGTGTGACTTGGCTCAGGTCTCTCCCACCTGCTGGGATACCTCTCCCCCTACCCCACCCCCACCATTGCAGCTGAGCAAATCTGAGACATGCTGGTGGTGTAAGAATTAGAGCCCCTCCCAACAGGTGCGGAAGAGCTGCTCTCAAGAATTTCACTCCATGTGAAAGATTTCAGAGGGAAATGAAGGCGGGGCCAGCAAGGAAAGAGGGTTTTCAGGCAGGTCTGAGATGTGATAGAGTGCGGATCTGGCCCAGGCAAACAGGGTGTTCTATGAGACAGAGTCACATTATTTGAATCAGTATTTGCACTTCATGGGCTGTTTCCATCCCTGATGTTAGCCCTTTGACTCCAGCCCTGTTATAGTCGGGATCAACTCGGCACAGCAGCTTCCCCACCTCATCACACGACACTGTGTGGGGCTCTGCGCTGGCTGTTCTGCAGGACCTGGTTTCATTCTGCAGTTTCTGAGCTAGGGTTGTTGCTCCAGAATATTTCCTGTCCCCCCACACCTTCTGCCACCAGAGCCTCATCTCTGGATTGCCAGTGCCTTGTGGCACTGTCCCCTGGATGACCTTCTCCTACCTGACCTGTCTCACTAAGGGTTTCTCTTTCACTCAGCCATTCCTGATAAGGAGACTGAAAACAGCTTTGACCTTTCACATGTGCATATCTCTGCAATGAACTATAAACAGTCACATGACTTGCTGGTTCTCGATCCCATCCAAAAAAATGAAACTTTGTCTGAACCCATTGCCCCTCAGCAGATGGATCTGTGGAGCCAGCCTCATCTGTGGTGCAGGCAGGAAGCATGCCTGACCCTTCTACAAGTGCACAGCTCTGACCATCCCAAAGAGAGGGATGTGTGCATGTGCAGCATAAATACATGGAGGGGGGGAAATGCCAGTCAGGGAATGGGCCTTATTCATGGCTCCATCTGCAGGCAGCTGCACAAGGCAGACAGTGGGTTAGCTCTCATTTGGTGTAAAATGCTATCATTCCAGTGCATGCAGAGTAGCTTTACTAATTTACACCATCTGGGTATGTGGGACCCCGGGCCCATTACCGGTTACCGGATTTACCGGTTCTACGAAAACCGGATTCCCGGATTAAATCCGGTATACCGGTACCGGATTTATTTCATTGGTTTCAATGGGGCGCTGTGTCCCCATTGAAACCAATGAAATAAATTAATTCCCTCCCCCTCCCCCTCCCAGGCTGCGCGGGTGGAAGGGGGGACACCCCCCACCCACCCTGCCCAGCCTGGATTTTTGTTTTAAAAAAGACCCAGAGGCGAGCCCACCCCCCAGCACCAGCGGCCGCGGCGTCCCCGCAGCCGCCGGTAAGTATGACCCGATCCCTGGGGGGGGGGTTTAACACCCCCACCCCCCCAGGGATCACCCCTACTAACGTTCAGTGCGCTTACCTTTGGGAGCTCCGGCGGCGGCGGGCGGTCCGGCGGCCTCAGCGCCGGCTGTGGCTGCCGGCGTCAGGACGCTCTAGGCCTTCCGGGGAACTTCCGGGTTTCCCCGGAAGGCCTAGAGCGTCCTGACGCCGGCAGCCACAGCCGGCGCTGAGGCCGCCGGACCGCCCGCCGCCGCCGGAGCTCCCAAAGGTAAGCGAAGCGGCGCACTGACCTTTAGTAGGGGTGATCCCTGGGGGGGGTGGGGGTGTTAAACACCCCCCCCAGGGATCGGGTCATACTTACCGGCGGCTGCGGGGACGCCGCGGCCGCTGGTGCTGGGGGGTGGGCTCGCCTCGCCTCGCCTCTGGGTCACTCTTACTCTTTTTTTTAAACAAAAAGCCAGGCTGGGCAGGGTGGGTGTCCCCCCTTCCACCCGCGCAGCCTGGACTCCGGGAGGTTTTTTTTGAAAAAAACATTTTTGCTGGGGCAGTTTTTTTTACATTGCAGCCATTTTTAAATGGCTGCAATGCAAGAAAAATCCGGTACCCCAGAATCCGGTACCCAGTCCGGATTACCGGGTCGAATCCGATAATGCCGGTACGCCCGCTACCGGCATTATCGGATACCGGATTCTACCGGTTTCCCACAGTTTGCAGCTCATGGGCTAGTGTTCCGGTTAGTTCAAGCCCGAAGAGAGCAATGTACAAAGCAACTGTTGTGCAACCCTCAAGCATTTGTGATGGGTGCTAGCCCCACTGATACGAACCAGATCAGTCGGTAGGATTTAGACTCATTCTGTGAACACATAGTATTAAAAGGAGGGAGGGTGTACCCTGACCCCTTGTACATTCTCCTTGTCTCCCCTCACCTCTGTCTGCCTTAGGTGCAGTTTACATTCTGGAGGGGATGCGTATGCACTTTGGACCATACACACAGCACTGTCTCCTGCTCACACTCCCTGCCCCTCCCCTGCATTACACAGCACAGTACTTAGGGTGGTCAGATACACAAATTCTAGAGGACACATGAGAAATACAGGTTGCAGGGCTGTACTGGTGCCAATGCAGCCCTGCAGCCTGTATTTCTAATAAGTATCCTCTAAAATTTGCATAGTTGGCCTCCCTAACAATACTCCTTCTGAGGGTGTTTTTACACTAGACGGGTGGGGTTGTGTGTCCGTAGTCGGTGTGTGGGGTGGGTGCAGGGGCGTCTTATGTGGGGGAATGCTTCAAACGAGCAGCCCCACACATGGCCTCCCCTCCACGCACCGCTCACTCCTTCCACGCACAAAGCACTCCAGCTTTTTCCAAAGGGCCTCGTGTGTGGACGGGTTGGGAGCGCGCACTCCCACGCACTGAATTCACACAAGCGCTCCCTCATGTGGATGGTGGGTGTCTATGCATGGGGGCATCTTGTGTAAAACCACCCTGAGAAGTAAACACCAGCCAGAAGGTGTGAGAGGAGGGGAAGGAACCTGAGCTCACTGTCTGAATTACAGGGGGGAGGGGGCCACCATAGCCCCCTACTTTTTTGACAGCCCCCTTAGCTACTGGCTTTCAAAAGCTACAGGGGGACATGATTTCATTGAGGGCCCCCCTTACCTTTTTCCTTATAATTCAAGCCCTGCAATGAGCTCTCAGGGTTTGGAGGAAAAAACTAAGGAAGTCCCGCAGAAGCCCCTCTGGTTCTTCTTAACTTAATTAATTGATGCAGAGTGAGCAGTCTGCCTGGCAATGTTGCATCCCTGTATGTAGCCCAACATCCATAGAAGACACGTAGATAGGCATGGGTTCATCTCTACTCTATATAGACAGTACTCTGAACCCAGGTTTTGGTGAAAACTTGGCATACAGGTGCGATCTGGGAACTGTGCTCTCTTGAGAAAAAAAGTTTTACAAAGAGCTGCATTTTTAAAGACCACCTTTCATGGAGTCATTTCTAGGGTGATCCATGACCTACCAGGCAGATAACACTCTTGCATCCAAAGGATGCTACATAATGGATCCCAGCTGTGATGCCCTGCAGAAAGCTGCCACCTGAGCTTCTCTTACAGTCTCTGGACTTTCCCCCACTGGGAATTTTAGCTAATAAGTATTGCGGGGGGGGGGGGGGGGGAGTAAACCGGGTAGCATGGGAGCTCGGCATGCTGAGCAAGGTTCCCCCAAGCATTAACCTTGCTCCCACTACTGCACTGAAGAGCTGTGCTTATTAGCAGAAGCACTGGGTAGCAGCAAGGAAACAAAGAACTCTGGTCTGTACACCTGCCCCAAGGAATATGGGCCTCAGGCCCCAAGAAGCCCTTGTAAAGCAGGGGTGGGGGGACTTGACCCAGTTTCTCAGGAAAACTGTTTGCATCAAGAGTTGGAGCTGTGCTGGATGATGGAGCTGGGGCACAGGGGATTTTTTGCAGTAAAGGAGGCGAGGATAGTAGGATTGTTTTGGCTGCTCACTCCTGTCTACACCTCTCCCATGGCAACTGGGCCATGAACTACCCCACTTTGCTCACCCAACCATACTGCTACTTTGGGAGACTTCTCATCAGTCCCCTCTCTGCAGCTTCCCTCTGCAATGCAGCAGCTGTGGCTTCCTCCAAGGCTCAGGCTGCAAGTGGCCAAGATGTGCTTCTGAGAGAGGTAGACACTGCACAGGGCTACCTGGGTGGGGATCCCCCTTTCATGGGACCAAATCATCAGTAGCTCCAGATCCTCTGTAGTTCTTGGCTATCGGGGGGGAAGAACCTTCCAATTGCCTGAAAGCTGATGAATAGCTTTATAAGGGCTGAAAGGAAAGTCTCATCAAAATGTTTCCTGCTTGCAGAAAGTTAATGGCAATGATAAGAGGCAGAGTTCATTGAATTAATTAGAAACAAATTTATTCAGTCATTTCTAATGGGGAAAAGCTCTGTAGTTATGGTGGTGTCTAAATTTTCCCTTAAGGTAGGATAAGAATGTTGTATTTCTCAGGAACCACAGAGGGAAATGAAAAATCATATGGAAAAACTTCAAAGCAAGTTTGATTTTTCCACCCAAGTCCTAGCTCATTTTTAACAATTTAGCTTCAAAATTAGGACCTTTTAAAAAAAAATTGGATTAATCAAACCATTCTTTAGCTCATAGTAACATAGTCTGGAAGGGGTCCAGCCCCCTGCACCAAAACAGGATTCACTAGAGTGAAACCACCCCTCAAAAATATTTATCCAGCTTGCTCTTCAAACCCCTCAGGGAAGGAGATTGTATGATCTCCCTCAGCTATTCTTTCCATTGACCATCCCTTCTTACAACTAGGAGCTTCTTCCTAATATTTAACTAAATTTACTTTTCTGCAACTTAAACTCATTGCTTCCATGGCAATCTTTTTTATGGAGCCTTCTAAATACTTGGAAACTGTTAGCACATCTCCCCTTACCCTTTTTTTCTTAATCATTTTAAGACTGTTTCAAGATTGTCTCTTAGATTGTAAGCTGCTTGGGGTAGGGACCTGTCTATAACTACTAATGGTACAATGCCGGGTATGCATCTGAGCTGGTGCTATATAAATAATCATTATCATTCATAAATAATAATGTTGCCTCTTTAAATCACTTCATGTTTGTCCATATTCTTCTTAAAAAGAAGTGACTAACACTGGACCAAGTACTCGAGCTGGGGCTTAACCAGTGCTGAGGCCAGGGGTAGAATTACTTCTTGTGTAATTGTGCCCCTTTCTAAATTCTCACTGACACCCTTTTCTAAGTGACTTCCCTTTCCATACTACTCACTCACTCTCCCCTTTTCGCCTACACCCATCCCTTTTTATGTTCTCATTCATGTCCCTTGGCCTTTTTATGTGCCCAATGATGCCCCTTCTGCTTCCCTACCATCACTCAGGCCTTTCTTGCTCCCATGCCTGATCCTTTCCTGTGTCCGTCAACAATTATGCTGTAGCGTCTTCATTAATGACACCCCCTTCCCATGACCTGTCCTTCCCTGCCCCCCCCCATCCTAACTTTCTCAGTCACTCATCCATGTCTGTCCTTGCCTTACATCCTATAACCTAGCCTAGTCCCTTGCCCATGCAATGCCATATATGCAAATGTTTAGAGGGCACTTATGAGAAATGCATATATGGCAACCTTCCCCTTCCTAGTCCAGCCCATCCCTTTGCTGATGCTCTTGCCTTCTGACATCTTGCTTCTCCTGCATGCTGGCTCCAGTCAGGACCCCTCTTTTTTCCCTTCTCCAACCTCCCAAGCTGGGCCTGAGTCCCTGATCGGATTTCGTTCAGAAACAGTATCACAGACAGATGGCAGGGACAGCCCTGCTTTTCCTCATTTGTCCCTGGCAGGAGGATGGAGGTCTCCCCTTTATACAAGCTGATTGGGGAGGAGCTGCCCCTGGCCACAAGGGATATCCTGGGTAGATCAGAGAGGTTCCCCACAGGCCTGCATTAAAGATGTCATTCTTCAAGCAGCAGGCCTGGTTGCTTGTCTATTTTTGGAAGCTGCTGTGGCTTTTCTGGGAGCCCTCTCAGATGCCTGCTCTGGCTTTTCCTGGAGACTAAAGAATGCACGAGAACACCTGGAGGCAAAGCCCCTGTTTATTATTCTAATAAATAAAGTGCAGAAGGCTCCTAGGGGAGCTTTCCTTAGGTAGGGGGCAGGGAGTGGGAAAAGGCTAGGGGAAGAGAGAGGGAAGCCTGGGCCATTAGACGATCAGGGGGGGAAGGGGCACTCGGGGAAGATAAGGCCATTGCAGAAAAGCTAAATGAATTCTTTGCTTCAGTCTTCACTGTAGCCTTGTGGAGGTTGTTGGGGAGATACCCACACCAGAACTATACATTGTAGGTGATGAATCTGAAGAACTGGAGTTCTGAAAGAACTCAAATATTGAATGATAGAGCTACTATTGGTAAGTTACAACCTATTGCTAAAAACTGCCACTATATCTGGGGTTTGGAAGGTAGTGAATGTTAACACCAGTATTTAAAAAAGGCTCTAGAGGTGATCCTGCAAACAACAGACTGGTGACAGTGCTGGGCAAACGGGTGGAGACCGTTGTGAAGAACAGAATTATCAGGCATGTTGATAAACATGACATAATGGGGAAGAGCCAATGTGGTTTTATCAAATGGAAGTCATTCCTCACTACTGTCTTGGGCTTTTTTGAGGGTGTCAACAAGCATGTGGACAAGGGCACTCTAGTTGATATAGCATATCTGGATTTTCAGAAAATATTTGATAAAGGTCCCATGAAAAGCTCTTGAGGAAAATAAATAGTCATGGAATAGTCCCTGCGCAGCAAAATGGCTGCGAGAGGAGGATTTGTTGCACCCCACCCCCCATGGAGCAGAAGAGAGCTGCAGCGGGTGGATGCCTGCGAGAAGGCTGCCCGTGCTGTTTTGCCCTGTGGTTGCTTGGCAACATGGGCTGAGCGCAGAAGAGAACCGGGGTGTCAAAGAGCCGCACGAAGGAAGCTCCGGTGGCCCCCCCCTCAGGGAGAAGGGAGGCCTCAGCCAGGGCAGCAGCCCAGCAAGGTAGGACCAGTCCCTGAAGGGGCTTTGATGGGGAGGATCCCCACACGAGAAGAGATGTTGGCCTGCCTAGCGGCCTGCGAAGCCATGATGGCTGAGCAGGCTAGCCCGGTTGGGCACGAGCAAGGGGAGGGAGGCCCAGGGAGTCATGTGGAGCACCAAGGGTGGGGAGGCCAAGATGGGGGCAGTAGGGTGCATGATCACCCTCCGATGCATGGAGGAAGGGAATGCACCGAGTTACAGGGGCTAGAGGCATCCCCCCAGGCTCCGCAAGTAGGCAACACTACATGGGGAGGCTGGGTGATCAACCCCCCGGCCCGATACCACAATGTGGAAGGGGGTACTTCTGGAGGTCAACCCCTAGCAATGTGCGCTGGGGCAGCCACCCAAGTTCAGATGGGTGAGGGAAGGGGACAGGCGGGGCACCAGGACCTACTGTGCCACGTGCCTGAGCAGCCCGGAGTGAGTGCCCCAACAGGCCCATTGCTACAAGCATTGTATGGGGAGAGAGGCATTCCCACCCCAAGAAATGAAGGCAGGATGGGTGGATTAACCCTTGGTGGAACAGGCAGGGATTGCTGCCAACAAGTAGGGTATCCTGGTGGTGGAGCAAGTCCTATTGACCCCTCGTACCAGGGAGTTGGCAGGCCGGCAGAGCGTGCCGGGTCTGGGGGGGGGGGGGGGTTGTGTTCCCTTACAGCACTGAAGGACCCCCAGAGCGTAGGCGATGCGTGGAGCAGGGCCAGCAGGAACGAGGTGGAGATGAACAGATGTGGCAACGGATTTTGGCACTGGAGAATGAGCTGCTTGAACGTAGGAGAGAACGGGCAGGAGAGCATGTGGCACGGAACCTCACCACTGGAGGTGCTTACCTTCAGACTGCACAAGGTACAGCAGGTAAATTAGGGGACAGAGAAGGTTGCGGGGACTGAATAATAGGGACGGGGCACCAATCGAAAGTAGTGATGAGGGAGGTGATGGATCCAGGGTGTCAGGCCACGGGCGTCCAACAAGGATGCAGGGAGAACTCCCTGGGGAATCGGGCTGAGGGTGCAATAGGGCTGCAAATTGGAGGTACCTTAAAGGGTAGAATAGGGACATTCCAAATTAGCATGGATGAACAGGATCATGGATAATGGTGATGCCAGTCACCCTATCCACTCAAGGGCTAGGGGTAGCTACACAGAAGCCTGGGGCAATAGCGAATGCACCTGTGGGGGCACCAGGGCAAGCGACCCTACTGGGACAGGGAGTTGCCCGCCCCCCCCCCCCCGCTGCTAGTACGGTTACGTCAGCACGGGGGGGGGGGGGGAAAAGAGTGCCCACCCCCACCGTCAGGTGGGGCAAGTTTGGATCTGGCTACCCTATTTGATGAACTCCTACACCAAACCACTAAAGAAAAGATATGGAAAGGGGAGTACATTGATTTGTTTGCCTTACTGTTCAGTGACCCGATAGTCGAGCACACTACGCTTAGAGGAGGAAAAAGATACGGAGAAGTTCAGACGCCCTAAAGCGGATAGGAACTGAGCCAACTGGATGTTGGCGTACGCCGTCTTTATGGGAGTCATGATGCAGGCCTACCCAGGCCGTGGGTTAGAATTGCATAAATACACTGACATTGTGCGAAGTGCTTACGGGACTGGATCGCCTGGGGCTTGGTTGCGCTATGACAAAGCCTTTCAGCATCACACAGCGACCAACCCTAGTTTGCTTTGGGATGTTCATGCCCATGATTTGTGGCTCAAGAGCATGATTGACGCAACTAGTGCACCTCGAACTGACAGTGGGCACACTAGTGCGGGGTGGGGTGGCACCAGCTAATGAACCATTTCAGTGGGACAGTCAAAGAAGGAGCCCTTGTCCCTTGTTGGGAGTACAATAAAGCCGGGGAGGTGCAATAGGCAGTCATGTCGCTTTCGGCATGTGTGCTCTGGCGTTTGGGAAGTCACCCACACTGTAATTGCTTCTGATCACATCAAAAGGGTGGAAAAGGGAGATATGGGCAAGGGAATGGAAGCAACAGGGGTACTTAGAACTTATTACGTGTTGCTGGATCAAAAAAGGGGTCCGACACCGGTAAAAATTAAGCGTTTGGAGCAGGCATTATTAAATTACCCAGATCAAGCAGAGGTACACTATGTGATGCAAGGTTTTAAAGAAGGGCTTATAATCCCAGTGGGCCCGGTTCAGCCTCGTTGAGTCCCATGAAACTTGAAATCAATGGTGGGGCTCAAGAAAGTTGCTAGGACGAAGATAGGCAAAGAGCTGGAAGCAGGCAGGGTGGCTGGCCCATTTGACCTACCCCCAATGGACAATTTGATAGTATTACCATTGAGAGTTGTGTCAAAGAGAGCTGCTGGCGAATTTAGATTGATACACCATTTGTCCCATTCAAAAGGGGAACTCAGTCAATGACGCCATCCCGAAAGAATTGACCACCATTAAGTACGCTTCTTTCGATGTCGCCGTAGCAAAAGCAAAAGCTCTAGGCCAAGGTGCACTGCTGGCTAAGTGTGATGTTAAGTCTGCATTCCGCTTGCTACCAGTGCACCCTAACAGTTTCCATCTCTTGGATTTAGTTTTTGAAGGTCATTATTATTATGATTGAGACATGCCAATGGGGTGCTCTATATCATGTTCCGCATTTGAGCACTTCAGTTTCTTGGTAGAATGGGCTTTTAAGCAAAGGATGTGGTCTGGCGATGTTGCAAAATATCTTGATGATTTTTTGATACTCGGCCGGCCACGCTTGGGCAATTGTGCCGCTGCCCTCCTATGGTTTCAAAATTTAGCCAAGGAATGGGGTATTCTGTTTGCCCGTGAAAAGACCGAGGGGCCAGGAACCAGGCTAACCTATCTGGGGATTGAGATAGATACAGACTGATGGTATCAAGATTACCAGAAGACAAGTTGGTAGCCCTCAGGCAGAAGCGGAGAGAAACTTTGGGGTTATGAAAGATAACCGTAAGGGCCTTACAGTCATTGGTGGGGAGTCTCAATTTTTCCTGGTGGGTGGTTGCACCAGGGAGAGCTTTCTTGTCCCGGCTATATGGTAAGTTGAGTAATGGATTATCCCCTCACCATCATATATGGGTTACACAAGAAATGCAGCAGGATTTGGGTACGTGGCTGGAACTCCTGGAAGGATTTAATTATGTCAGTTTTTGGAGGGAACTATTATTACTGAGATCTGACCTACAGGTTCAATCGAACTCTGCTGGGGGAGTGGGCTTCGGCGTTTACTTTGGAAGTCGCTGGTGTGCAGCTCGTTGGCCTGACGAATGGCATCGAGCTGGAGTCACCAAGAATCTAACCTTTCTGGAACTATTCCCAATAGTAATAGCAGTTTTGCTATGGTCCCAGAACCTGGCGAACCATGTGGTAAAATTTTGGTGTGACAATTTGGCAGTTGTACACGTAGTAAATTCCTTGTCCTCATGGTCTCCTAGAGTGATGACGTTGGTCAGAGTATTGGCTGGAGCAGGTTTAAAAAGTAATATTTTATTCACAGCGCAGCACGTTTCTGGGGTTGACAACGGCACAGCAGATGCCCTTTCTCGGTTCCAGGTGGACCGTTTTCGAGAATTGGCACCGGAGGCCAGGGAAACACCAGACCCTTTGCCACGTGGGGCGTGGAGCCTTGGGTGTTAGAACTGCAGAACATCGTGCAGGGATCCCTTGCTCCAAGGACACAGGCTGCCTACAGCAGGGCATTACGTGCGTTCCAGAACTTCAGAGCAGGCCAAGGGTGGGGGCTAGGATTTCCCATAAACGAAGCGGAGGTGCTTCAGTTTGCAATGAGATTGAGGCACAGTGGGCTGGCGACTGGCACAATAGCAGGAAGGATAGCGGCCCTTTCATTTGCCAATAAGTTAATGGGTTTTCCTTCCCCAGACAGGGGATTTTATATAAAACACATGTTGGAGAGCTGGGCACAGGCGCCAACCTGTCCAAGGGTGGTCAGGGCTTCCATTACTTCCAGTATATTGCAGCAGCTGGTCAGGGTACTTCCAGTGGTTTGTAGGGACAGCTTTGAAGCACAACTTTTCACTGCATCGTATGTACTAACCTTTTTCAGAGCATTCAGGGTCAGCAAGATGGTCGTCCTATCAGCTAGAGATAACACCGCCCGTGCAGTAGGGTTTGAGGATCTTGAGTTGACCAGCATCTTTTTACGAATACAACTACATGTGTCAAAGACGGATCAAAGAAGTAGGGGACAAATGGTACAGTTATACAGATGTGGGGTGGATAGCATCTGCCCAGTGGTGCAGTTGGGAAAATATTTAGGTATACGGCCGACTCTACCAGGAAGGCTGTTTCTGCATAAGGATGGCACCCTATTAACTAATCATCAGTTTTTGGCCGGGCTGCGCAGGGCATTGGGGCACATAGGGCTCTCACCCGAAGAGTATGGATCCCATTCCTTTCAGATCGGTGCAGCTACAACAGCATCTGCGGCAGGGTTAGATGAGGAATGGGTTAAGGCAGTTGGAAGATGGCGTTCTCAAGCATACATAGAGTATCTCCAACCCTCATTCTATTAAGTATGCTTTATTTTTACTAGGGTGAAGTACCCCTTTGGATACCAGAAGTGTGGTGTGGATCATTGGGCACAGTCTTGTGCGTTGGGGGAGTAGTGCGGCTGCACAGACTTCCGATGGTCCTCAGTTGGGTCTGTCAGGCAAGATGCAGATTGTTTGGATGGGAAAAAGTGGGGTGCAATGGCACCAGTTATTACCTACCTTGCAACGAATGGTTGACAAGCCGGCACCAAATACAATAGTGGTTCATTTGGGCGAAAATGACATACCTGCTCGTAAAGGAGTTCATTTGATTATAAGCATTAAGCATGATCTGTTGATCGTTAGACAATCGTTTCCCCATGTTCACTTGGTTTGGACCTGTTTAATTCCCAGGTTAAAATGGGGAAGGGCACAGAAGCCTGGTAGGGTGGACAAGGCTAGGAGGAATATAAATAGGGAAATAGATAAGGGGTTTGAATGGTACTACTATTCAGAGACCTGAAATGTATCAAGGAGATGGGGTGTATTTATCTCCTCGTGGAAATTAAATGTATTTGTCAGTTTTGGCGGGACATTTGCAGTCCCTTGTTTGAGAAGGGTCGGTGGGTGTCAGGGCAGTCGGTTTACAACTCCCCCTTGGTGGCAGGGGTTCGGTATGCGATAGTAGGATAATTAGGTAAAGTTATAGGAAATTTAGAGTCATCTCCTTAAGAGATGGGGAAGTGATACCCAGGCAATGCCGGGCACAGCATGCACTGGTATCATCTCCCTGGGAGGGGTGTCTTAGCAGGGTGAAGGAGGGCAGGCACTAATCACCACCTACACCTTGCGGGCATGGAAATTCCTTTCTCTGGCCCAGAACGGGCTTGCCCCCTTCGGCCATGGCTAGTGACCTGTCGAAGGGGTGAAGTCTTTAGGTTAAAAGGCAATGTCACTGGAAGGCACATCCAGGGCTTTGTTTAAGTTAACAGTTTATGGTTAGCTAGCATACTGGAACCAGATTGCCCGATGCAATTACCCACTGTCCTGAGATTGATTAATAAAGAGTGCGGCCTGTTTTATAACCCATGTAATGTGTCTGCGTCTCATTGGTGGGGGGTGCGTCGACAAAGAAGCCGTGTCCTATCATGGATTGGTAACACTAACTGGTTACAGGTTAGGAAACAAAGGGTAGGACTAAATGGTCAGTTCAATGGATAGCAGTAACTAGTGGGGTGGCCCAGGGGTCTGTACTGGGACTACTGTTTAATATAGTCATGCTCTGGAAAAGGGAGTAAACAATGAAGTGATCAGATTTGCAGACGACACAAAGTTATTCAAGACCGGGGCAGACTGTGAGGAATTACAAGAGGATCGTGCAAGACTGGGCAACAAAACAGCAGATGAAATTCAATGTTGACACGTACAAAGTGATGCACATAGGGAAAAATAATCCAAACTATACGTCCACAATGTTGGGTTCTCAAGTAGGTGTTACCTTCTGAGTCATTGGAGACAATTAACTGAAAACCTCAGCTCAGTGTGTCAGCCGTTAAAAAGGCAAACGAGATTTTAGAGCAAATTGATAAGAATGTTAAGAGTTATTCAGAAAGGGATAGAAAATCAGAAAATATCATAATGGCACTATATAAATGGGTGGGGGTGGTCTGTATCCCATTGATGTCCTAGCACTGGAGACCCCATCCCACCTACCCTCTATGATGGGCTTTGGGTTGGGACTGGGAGAGGCAGCACCCCGGCACTGTGACAAGGAGGTGGGGAAAAGAAGGCAGGGGGATGGGAGTGGAGACAACTTGCCTTACAGCAGTTCATTCACATGGACAGTTGCTATAGGGCAGCTTTGGTACTTGCCACATAACAAGCATTGTCCCATAGCCAGGGCCCAATTAATACTGAGCTTTAGGGGCTCCAGCCTGGGCCCAGAGTTTGAATGAATACACTCACAGGATGTTTTGAGATGATACATAATGTTCTAGTAGTTTTTATGTCATTATAAAAGATGATTGTCTAGACAGTTGGAACATTAAAAATGTTGACACTTCCAGTTTGCTCCTGGGTTTTAGAACGCTTTTGTAAAACACCTTTTCCAAGGTTTTATAGAAATGTTATAAATAAAGGACGTTATACAAAAGTCATTTTTACCATTGACCAAGGTCACAAGCACAGTCTCCATACCATACCCAGGACTGAAATGGGCCCAGGAATCTGACAACATCGAGATGAGCCCGGAGCTGTAAGGCAACCACCTGTTCTAAGTAAACCTTTTTAGAGAAGGTTATTGAAGTAAAATGTTAAGAAGGTAGGCCACGTGGGACTTTGATAAGGTCCCTCATGAGAGACACTTGAGAAAAACTAAATAGTTATGGGATAGGAGGCAGTGTCCTATTGTGGCTCTGTTACTGGCTAAAGGATAGGAAACAAAGGGCAGGACTAAATGGCCAGTTTTTGCAATGGAGAGAAGTAAATGATGGGAGTGCACAGGGATCTGTATTGGGACCAGGGTTGTTTAATAATCTGGAAAGGGGGTAAAGAATGAGGTGATCAAATTTGCAGATGACAGAAAAGTAATTCAAAGTAGTCAAAACCTGAATGGATTATGAGGAATTGCAGGATCTTGTGAGACTGGGCAACTAAATGTCAGATGAAATTTTATCTTGATAAGTGCAAAGTGATGCACATAGGGGAAAATAGCTCAAACTATATGTATACAATGCTGGGTTCATTCAGGAAGAGGATCTTGGATGTGGATAACACATTGAAAACCTCAGCTTAGTGTGTGACAGCGGTCAAAAAAGCAAACAGAAGGTTAAGAATTATTCAGAAAGGGATAGAGAATAAAACAGAGAATATCATAATACAATATCATATAAATCTATAGTGCGACTGCACCTTGAATACTGTGTGCAGTTCTGGTCACCCCATCTCAAAAAGGATATAGTAGAACTGGAAAAGGTACAGAGTAAGGCAACAAAGATAATAAAGGGTGTGGAATGGCTTCTCTATGAGGAGAGACTTGGTAGGTTAGGGCTCTTCAGCTTGGAGATGACAGAGGGGATATGATAGACTTTATAAAATCATGAGTGGTGTGGAACAAGTAAATAGGGAGTTATTTACCCTCTCAAATAGTACTAGATCCAGGGGATACTTCATGAAACTAACTGGCAGCAGATTTAAAACGAATAAAATAAAGTATTTTTTCACTCAGTGCACCATTAACTTGTGGAATTTGCTACCAGAGGATGTGGCTGAGGCCAGAAGTATAGTTTAAAAAAGGATTGGATAATTTTTTTGTAGGATAGGTCCATTAATGGCTATAGCCAAGTAGGTTAAGGGGGGGGGGGAATGTAACCTCTGACTATCTTGAGGTGGGAGTGAACAAGAGGGAATGGATCACCCCATTATGACCAGTTGGGTACAAAGCGATCGAGATTGGCCACTGTTGGAGACAGGATGCTGGGCTCGATGGACCATTAGTCTGACCCAATACAGCACTTCTTATGTTCTTAATGGGATACTTTGCCCAAACCAGGGAAAGTGCTTTGTTCCTATGTTGCAACAGAAAACCAGGGGTGCCTCAAGCCGAGGAGCCAAATGTGGTCCATGCCAAGTTTTTATTTTGGCCCCTTTCCAGTTCCTGAATCTGACCCCTGGATCCAGTTCCTACCCCCAAGAACTGAAAGACTGATCTGAGAGTAAGGGATACGAGATGAAGGCATGCACACAATGATTGTCCACATCACAGATCTGTGCCCTTTCTTCTTCCAAAGCGCACCCTTGCCCCCAAACTTCTAAGTGGTCCTTGGAGCTTATACTAATTAATTTTCAAGTGGCCCCTGGCAGGGAAAAGGTTTCCCACCCCTGGTGTAAATCTAATGCTCCACAGCCAGTTAACTCTGCACTTGATCAGAAAGTCATGGAGACAAGTCCTATGAAAATGCTGTACAGTATAGCATTCCACATCTGGATTCTTTATTTCAGATATAAGTATTATGACCCTCCCATAGCCAGATGCCTCTCTAATCTAGACACAGAAACATGTCCCCAAAGGGGTCTGATAGGGATGTGCGAACAGAACCGCGTTTGGAAGTTCGGTTCAAAAATTGAGTTGGTTGGAAAGTTCAGTTCAGTCGATCGAACTATTCAAGTTCGGTCAAATTCTGAACCGAGTTCGTATATTCAAAACCGGATTTTTTGGCCTTCCAAACTGGTTTGGATTTGACTGAACAGTTCGGTCGAATTCGAGTTCGATTAGAAAGTTTGGTTTGGTCGACCGAATTATTTGAGTTTGGTACGAACTCCGAACCGCGTTCGCACATCCCTAGGCTCTTAATGTAGGAGATTCTACACAATTGTATTGAGATAATAAGGAACGAATCATAATGGACACATACAAAGGATTTTACCACACGTCACCTTGTAAGCTGCCCCCAGCTGCTCTGTGAGCAGGAGGGGGTGGGGTAGAAAAATGGTAAATAAATAAGTCTCCCCCATTATCAAGTTTAAGAAACCCCTAAAATCTTACAACTGTGTGTGTAGGAGGGGCATGGGAGCTAGGGTGGCCCCTGATCTTGGGGTGTCTGGATCCAGCCCTATAAGACATCTAGGCATGGGGTGATACCACCCTCCCCCATTCTAGAGCATTGTTGTGTCCCTTATTGATATCTTTATCTGGTGACCCTATGGAGCTGGGCGCTGCTTTGAATCCCCCAAATCCAGACTGCTCCCCCACACAAAGCTCTCTACTTGGGCATGCCTCTGTGCAAGCTGTGTCTCACTGCTGTCTCTGTGCTACCAAACCCTGGGGAGTTTCTCAGAGGGTTACCATACCACCCTTTTAAAAGAGGACACATGAAAAACACACGTTGCAGGGCTGCAATGCAACCAACACAGCTCAGCACCATGTATTTTTTTTTGTAAAGTGTTCCTTTTTAAAGGGAACCCTTTTTCCAGCCACAGTTGCCGTTTCCCAGCTCCCGCTGGGGCACTGCTGTTGAACGCAGAACTGAGGGGTAATTCACTAAAAAAAAAAAAACTTAACAGTTTAAAAAGACACTTAAATGTACAAGAGTTTTCTTAAAATATACACAAAAACAAAAATTCAGTACAATTACAATTCAAAACACCTTCCACTTCATACATTGCAACAAAACATAAACTCCAAAAAACATAGAAATTAATTCATGCTTAGAGCAATATTTAATATGTTATCGTCAACATACATGTAATATATATGTACTATGTTCCTTACCATACATACTTCATTTTTTTCAATAACTAAACTTGCACATTTTATAATTATGAAACT
>QEPC01013369.1:716801-727130 GCA_003113815.1 Sphenodon punctatus
AGGCCAGTATGAATTTTGACCACAAGCAATTAACGTTTAAGCTGCAATAACTTTTTATTTTCCTGATGGATATTTTTCAAACTTTGTGGATATGATGGTCCTCACAATGTACAGCCATGATGAAATTTTCAGAAACGTAGGTCAAGCGGTTTTTGCAAAATTGGGGCTTCAGCAGTCACCTGTTTATAATGAAGAGTGGCTGTACATTTAAGTATTCAGGCAGCTGCCGCTGCCTGAAAATGAGAGGAGCCGGGGAGCTTTCCCCTCCAGTGCTGTCCAGAGGCGCTCACAGGCATTTGCTTGTTTTGAGTAGGAGAAAAGCAGCTCTACAGCTCTGGGAGTGCTTGCTGCTCTCTCCTGCCCCCTAGCCCTGGCTGGTCTGTACTACAGGGATAATAAAGCTGGAGCAGCAGCCAGAGTGATCTGGGAGGCAAGCTTTCAAGCATCCTCATGACCAAGCTTCCACAGACACCCTAGGTAGGTATATATAGCAAGATTGGAATGCACCTTGGTGCAGAAAATGCATTGGGTCCCTCAACCCCTCTCCCGCAGAGGATCATGATGCCCTCTGGCTCAATGGCCAGCTGCACCACCTGTTGCTGTTATAGTTACACCCTTGACACTCTACTAAGCATTCAGTGCCCTTTGCTGGCAAAGCTGCAGTCACTGGATTCTCAACTGAACTCCATATACTCAGGAATGAATGAAACTACAGCTGGCTTGTGGGCAGCTCACTAGAAAAGCAAGCAGCCATCAGCTCCTATATCCAGGGGGGCTCCTGTGCTCTCCTATCAGCACCAATTTCCTTCAAGACCTAGTGATAAGAGACTGGCCCAGAGCACTGGAAACTCTCCGCCTTGGTGTCAGAGAGTATGTACCTTGAAGAGGCATAGAGCACAGTTGAGAATGAACAGGCTTTGCATGTTGAAAGAGAGCAGGAATTCAGTGATGCTGAAAGAGGCTGAGCTGAAAGTTTCATAGCTTGGAATCCAACGGAGACCAGGAGGATAGTGGCATTGGGTGGCTCTGCATGTTACAGCTAACCACAGGGGAAAGGGTAGAATCAACTCAGTGGCACAACTGCAACACCATCTCATAGGGGAACTGCACAAACACACATTCATGCTATTCCATGTTTATGCTGCCACCCTATGAACTCTGACCAAGAGGGGGAGATGACTGAGTGGCAGCATAAATGGGTGAAGTCCCTTAGAAAAGGTTACTCAACTATGGACCATGGTTATGTCCTTGCATATTTGATCAACAAATATGTTCATGTTAAAGGAGTCAAGGTATTTGTAACATTCATTGACTTAAACCAGGCCTTTGACTCAGTAAAGAGAGACCTTTTGTGGTCCAAGCTTGGTGAGACGGATATTGATAAAAGGTTACTGATGCTAGTCTATAAATTGTATCAAAATACCCAGATGAAAGTCAGATTAACACAGGCTCTTTATCTCCCCCAATTCATACAACAAACGGAGTGAAATGGGTGTGTCCTTGCACCATTCCTATTCAATTTTTATATAAACGATATAGTGAGAAGTGTCTGGGGACAATTTTCACCCTTTATATCTCAAGGGGAGGCAACTGACAATCTTATTGTATACGGACGATATGGTCCTTCTGTCTTCTTCCCAGATAGGAATGAGGCATTTGTTGTATTCCCTTGATATGTAATGTAATAGGAACAATATAAGTATAAATTGTGAAAAGACTAAAATAATTGTATTTCCAAATAGGCATATAGAGTACTCTTGAACGCTTGACTCTCAAAATTTGGAGCAGGTGCACTCCTATAAATATCTAGGTGTGGTATTTTCAGAGACAGACTCCCGGCAGGAATACTTTAAAGCTACCACTCTGAAACTGACTCAAACATCTAACGGCGTCATTTGGTTTTGGAAAACTGTAGGGAGCAAACAAATAAAGCCTGCACTAACTCTTAAATCATAAATTGGTACCACAAGCCTTATATGGAGCTGAAATTTGGGGTGGTCTGGTTAAAAACAATTTGGAAGTCTCCCAGAATAAATTGCTGAGAATGATGCTTGGAGCCCCGAAATGCACCCCTGTACAAATGCTCCGTTCAGAGCTGGGTATACTCTGTTGAAACAAAGGCCCAAATTTTATAAATGTTATTGTTTTTTGTTGTAAGCTGCCCCGAGCTGCCATTGTGCAGGAGAGGGCGGAATATAAGTATTTGTAAATTAAACTTTTTTTTAAAAATGAGGGTGGTAAAATACTGGCAGAGAGTACTGGGAATGCCAAAGGAGAGATTGCCATGTTTGTGTTTACAGGAAGCATTCTCCCAGGATTCCAAGTACAATTGGTTGGATAGTATTACTGTCATACTTAATCGTGCGGGTTTTTCATTTGCAATAAGTCAAGTGACTCCTAGTGAGCAGACTAAAGAGGCCTTGTTGGCTAGATTAAGAAATATAGTCATGCAAAATTATATGGCGGCGCAAAAAGAACACAAGATTGCTCCGGTATATCGTACTCTGAAGTTCAGTTTTGGTTGCGAATATTACTTGTCTGTGATAGAAAAGTTTGTGTTTGCAAGGCATGTACACTGTTTTGCTTCCAATTTATGCCATTCAAGGTACTAGAAGGAAGAAATTCTCAAACACCGTATGAACTGCGTTTATGCCCATGTGACCTCCGTCAAGGTGACGATTTGGAGCACTGTATATTTAATTGCTTGTTTACAGTGGATGTGAGAAGACAATTGCCTCTGCCTCCCCAAGATGGTGGTGGGGGGGGGGGGCAACAGGCCCTTTGCTGCATCCCCCAAGAGGAAGGAGACAGGGCAAGGGTAAATTTCCCTTCTCCCGGGGCTGCAGGAACCCAGGGGTGGGAGAGTAGCTGTGCTGCCACCTGCGGCGGGAAGAGGAGAACCCTGCTGGGGTTGCTAGGCAGCCCTGGCAGTTAGCAATAGGGCCATTGAGGCCACGTGATTCCCCCCTGGGTGGGGTAGGAACCGTTCCCAGAGCTCCACAACAGCTCCAGCCCCAGTTGCGGGTTGGAGTCTGATAAAGCAGCACCTGCTCTCCCTCTCTGTGCACTGTGGGTTCTCATCAGTCACCAATACCGGGGTCAGGAAGGAATTTTTAAGGGAACCCTAATCAGGCCAACAAAACAGGTTTCCCATTTTTTGTCTTCCTCACAGTGCTGAGTAATTGATTCAATTGGCTCACCTTCCCCCCCCCCTTAGAGTTCAAGGGTGTTGTTGTGCCTGCTCCTTAATCTTGTTGCACTCTTGCAGGGGTCCCTAATCAGGCCAACAAAACAGGTTTCCCATTTTTTGTCTTCCTCACAGTGCTGAGTAATTGATTCAATTGGCTCACCTCCCCCCCCCCCTTAGAGTTCAAGGGTGTTGTTGTGCCTGCTCCTTAATCTTGTTGCACTCTTGCAGGGGTCCAGTACTGCAGTTGAGAGCGTAGAATATAAATTAGTAGGAGTCATCTCCTTAAGAGATGGTGTGACATGCCCACTGGCCCTGACCCATGGAACACAGGCGGGAGCACCACCGAGGGATCCCTGGACCCAGAGGCGCACCTAAATCCCCCCCGTCAACCCATCGCTAGTACCTGGGAGGAGGAAAAGAGTGAGGGCCGCCCCTCAGCCATCACACTGGTGCCAGTGTCCTGGGACAAGGCCGTGATGCTGACGCCGGGGGTGACGTCATCAAGCAACACCAACACCCAGCCAGGGTGCATGCATAGGAGGCGAATTCTGAAGCCGTGGCTTGAAAAGGTGGAGGCAGCAGACAGAGAAGAGGAAGGACTGGAGACCGCGGGAGGAGAGGCAGGGATGTACCTGTGATCTCCTAACGGGGGGAGGGAATGACTGGTGGTGGTGCCCGTGATGTAACATGGTAGTAATTGAAGGCCCTGGTAACCTGGAAAAGAGTAGGAACAGGCGGCAGCTTGCGGAGGCTTTCCCATCCCGAGGGCCGGGTGATGTGCCGTCCTCTCACAGGGACCCTCTGGAGAGCAAGGGGGTGTCCCGACCCCACCAGCCCCGAATATGGAAGCCGATGGGGCACAAGCTTAGGGGGCGGGTCACAACTGGTGCTGTGGCTCGGATTAAAGTAAAAGGGCGGTTGCCGCAGGATCTTGACCCAGGGGGTTCTAGCAGAGGGCCAATGGCTATGCTGAAGTGGCTCATGGAAGCCCACCGGGCCCAGCTAGAGACACACAGAGGGGATATTTGCAACAGCTCACGAGTGAGATGGCCACTACCCAAATCCACGGCCAAGCCCAGCTAACTGAACAAGTGTCGGCCCTTATGTCCCCCGCGATAGCTGCCCTGGCCGCTGCTACGCTGGGGTCGGGGAGGTTAGAGGGCCTCAAGTGAGACTTACCAAAATGTCGCCGACGGATGACCCGGAGGCATTTCTAAACATCTTTGCGTGGGTGGCCACTGTGGCCAGAGACGCAGTGGGCCATCTTGTTGGCCCCATGCCTCTCGGGACCCGTTCAGGTGGTATATGATCGGCGGCTGAGGCTGCAGATTTCACAAGAGCTAAAGAAGCTATTTTGAAAGGGTTAGACATTTCTGAGGATACCTACAGGAGGCGGTTCCATGGGGGAAAGTAGCCTCCGGGGGCCTCCCCGCAGGCAGTGGCCCAGCAGTTGAGGACGCACTGACTGAGATGGCTCAAGCCCCAGAAAAGAACTGCACAGGAAATTGTTGAGCTCCTCCTAACAGAGCAGTTCATTCAAATATTGCCCCCGGGGGGTTGGGCCTGGGTGGCCCACCATCGAACCACCTCCCTAGAAGAGGCATTCCACTTGATGGAGGGTTATGAAGCCTTTGAGGGGCCGGGAGCCTACAGGGGTAGGGAGGCGAGTAAGGGGCCATCCTGAGACGACCGGGTCAATAGACCCAAGGGGTCACCCTGGGAGGGGCCGTTCGGAGGAGGGGGCTGGGGAGGGCCCTGAGAAGAGAACCCCCAGGGTCTGTACAACGAGGGGGCCAAGACGGCCTGGGGGAGCATACAGACTCCGATCCCAACACAAGGGGTTCCACTGGCCATCCACTGCCCCAAGAGGGGGGCCTAGACTCAGGGACCCAGGTATGCTTCCAGTGTGGGAAACCCAGCCACTTGAAATGGGATTGCCCACTCATGGACTGCACGTATGCTGATGGGTGGCTAGGAGAGGCCTGGGGAGGAGATAGCCAGAAGGGCAAACCCCTGGTGCCGGTATGGTGGTGGGGGGGAGAAGGGGCATAGGGCCCTCATCGATATGGGGTGCGGGAGAACCCTAGTACGGGCAGGCCTGCAAGGGTTACCTAGGGCGGGAACCCCGTACATAGGTATCTGCTGCATGCACGGGGATGTAAGGATGTACCCCACCTGCTCCGTGACCCTGACCGTGGCTGGAAGGGCTATGCAGCATGGGGTAGGGGTCGTCCCAGGGCTGCCCCACCCAGTTATAGTAGGGAGAGTTTGGGGACCCTTAAGGTCACTGCTCCCGAAGCAAGAGACCTGCCTGGGAGAGGAAACCCCTCCGGGGAGCCCCAGCCAGACCAGAGCAGGGAGACATCCCAGAGAGCCCCGTCAAGGGAAGCACCATGGATGGTAAGCCCCTTTGATTTTGTTCAGGCTCAGTGGGACGACCCCTGTTTTATGGTGACCTATTCATAGGCGCTGTGGATGGATGGCCAGTCTAGAGATCCGGGGCACCCGATGCTATATCCCCATTTTGAGTTGGTCAAAGACTGACTATACAGGGTGGATAAGGACCCAGCCCAGGGAGGGGAGGTACCCATGGGGGTACAACAGGACCTGCTATGGCTAGCTCACGACATCCCGTGTGCTGGGTACCTGGGAGCTGAAAAAACATTAGGAAGACTAGCCGCCCACTTTTATTGACCTGGGATCCGAGAAACGGTACGCCAGTACCGTGCCTCGTGTCCTTAGTGCCAACTAACGACCAAACCGAAGTTAGCCCTGGCCCCTTTGGTCCCACTCCCATTGGTGGGGGTGCCTTTTGAGAGGGTGGGCATGGACATCATAGGCCCCCTAGAGAGATCCTCAGAAGGGCATAAGTATATCTTAGTGCTAGTTGATTATGCCACCCAGTACCTAGAAGCAGTGGCCTTACGATCTATCAAGGGCCTCGCGGTGGCCAGGGAGCTAACTAAAATATTCCCCCGGACAGGGTTTTCCCAGACCTTATTGACTGACCAGGGGACGAACTTTATGGGGTGGCTGATGAAGCAGCTATGTCGCCTCCTAAAGGTTCGCCAACTCCGAATGTCCATCTACCACCCTCAAGCCGATGAGTTGGTGGAACGTTTCAATCAGACATTGAAGGCTAGGTTACGCAAATTTGTCCAGGATGAACCCCGTGCATGGCCTTCCCTTCTGCCAGCCCTACTGTTTGCCTACTGGGAGGTTCCCCAGGCGTCCCTGGGGTTCTCCCCATTTGAACTGTTATACGGGAGGAAACCCCAGGGCCTGCTTGACTTAGTAAAAGAGGGATGGGAAGAGGCACCTACCCCCGCCACCAATGTGGTCCTCTACATCGCGAGGTTACGAGAAATTGCGGAGGGTGTGGGACTGGGCCACTAGGAATGGGCTGGAAGCCCAGCAAAGACAGAAGGCCTGGTTCGACTGGCAGGCTCAGCCCCGTTGGTTGAACCCCGGCCAACAAGTCTTGGTCCCGCTGCCCACCTCGGAGTCAAAGCTCCTAGCCCCCTGGCAGGATCCATAAGAGGTGGTTAAGCAGGTGGTAGAGGTAGATTATGTGGTGCGTCAGCCTGGGAAACGGCCGGAACTGCAGACATACCACTTTCATCTCCTGAAAGAGTGAGAACCAGGGGCCATGGAGGCCTTGGGAGGGAACCTATCCGTAGGGATCTCGAAGATAGAGGGAGGGGAGCAGGCCATTATGGTAGGGGAAGATTTAGAGCCTGCCCAAAAAGCTCAGCTCCGAGCTCTAGTAGCTTCCTTTAAGAACATGTTCACAGCCACCTCGGGGCACACCACCCTAATCCAACATGAGGTCGTGACTGAACCCGGGAAGGTAGTAGAAGAACCTCCCTGGTGAAACCGCCGACATCTCTGGGGCATAATGGAACAAGAAGTGTGCAGTATGCTCGAGATGGGGGTCATTATCAAGTCAAATATCCCATGGCACAGTCAACCCATATTGGTCAGTAAACCCGATGGGTCGATACGCTTTTGCATTGACTTCCAAAAGTTGAACACCCTCTCCCGCTTTGATGCATACCCCATGCCCCGGGTTGATATGCTACTCGAGCACTTGGGGGAAGCACAGTACCTCTCCACCTTGGACCTCACTAAAGGGTACTGGCAGATTCCCCTTGCGCCGATGCCTGTGAGAAAACGGCCTTTTCGACCCCATTGGGCTTGTTCCAGTTTGTAAGGATACCCTTTGGACTCCAGGGAGCTGTGGCAACCTTCCAAAGGTTAAATGGAAAAGATCGGACATGGAGCTTACACCGTGGCTTACGTTGATGACATCGTCATCTTCAGCTCCTCCTGGGAGGAACATGTAGAGCATCTCCGCCGGATCGCTTCCACCTTGGCTCAGGCTGGCTTGACCGCCAATCCCAAGAAATTTTGGTTGGACCTAAGAGAGGTAGTGTACTTGGGATATTGGGCAGGACGCGGACAGATACCGTCCCTGTGGGATAAGATACAGGTGGTGAAGGATTGGCCTCTGCCAAAGACAAGTCCAGCAATTCGTGGGACTCACCGGCTATTACCGGCAACATGTCCCCCACTTTGCAACGGTGGCAGCACCCCCTACTAGACCTCATGGCCAAGAAACATCCCACCACAATTCAGTGGACACCAGTCGAGTCCCATGCTTTCGAGACACTGACGGACCAGCTATGCAATGCCCCAGTCCTTTACGCCCGACTTTAACCGACCATTCCTGTTGCAAACCTATGCCTCCGAGGTCGGGGTGGGGGTGGTACTATCCCAGATTGTGAACGGGGAAGAACACCCGATAGTTTACCTTAGTTGTAAGTTAGACCCCAGACAGCAGGCCTATGCAACCATAGAAAAGGAAGCCCTGACTGTCCGCTGGGCTGTTCTCTCCCTCCAATACTGCCTAGCGGGGACCTTCTTTACCCTGATCACTGACCATGCTCCCCTCCAATGGTTGGCCTTGATGAAGGACTCGAATGCCCACCTGCTCCAGTGGTACCTGGCTCTCCAACCTTATAAGTTTGAAATTTGCCACCGGGCCGGTCACCTTCGTCATAATGCTGACTTTTTGTCTCAACAGGATGAGATGGCCCTGCAGCTGGGACCTGCCCCTGAGCGACCTCTTGGTTATGTGTGTCTGCGTGTGTATGTGTGACGCACCCGCCGGCCCCGACCCACAGAACACAGGCGGGAGCACCACTGAGGGATCCCCGGACCCAGAGGCACACCTAAATCCCCCTTGTCAACCCATCGCTAGTACCTGGGAGGAGGAAGAGAGTGAGGGCCGCCCCCCGGCCGTCACGCTGGTGCTGGGGCCCTGGGACAAGGCAGCGACGCTGACGCCGGGGGTGACATTATCAAGCGGCGCTGACACCCAGCCGGGGTGTGCACGTAGGAGGCAAACCCCAAAGCAGCGGCTTGAAAAGGCGGAGGCAGCATCCAGAGAGGAGGAAGGACTGGAGACCGCGGGAGGAGAGGCAGGGAAGTACCCGTGATCTCCTAACGGGGGAGGAAATGACTGGTGGTGGTGCCCGTGATGCAAGGCAGTAGTAATTGAAGGCTCTGGTAACCTGGAAAGGGTAGGTGGGCGGGGAGGGTAATAACAGGTGGCAGTCTGCGGAGGCTCTCCCGTCCCAAAGGCTGGGTGACGCGCCGTCCTCTCGCAGGGACCCTCGAAGAGCAAGAGGGTGTCCCGACCCCACCGGCCCCGAATATGGAAGTCAGTGGGGCACAAGCTTAGGGGACGGGTCACAGATGGGGAGGCCACACCTCCCACAATAGCAGGATATGGCAAGCGGCGGGGTAGCTTCCGTGGGAGGGGTGTCCAGTGAGGGTGGTAGGGACAGGTATGGTCCCCTGCTTGCAGGCGCTCTCCTCGTTACTCAAGTCCAGAAAGACTTGGTCCCCCTCACCCATGGCATGTGCCAAAAGGGGTGGGGGAGACGTTGTGTTTATGATTGGGGCAGTAATAGAAACCACCCCTGAGTTTGCTATTTGGTTGCAAAGTTAAGTATTGGACCCGAATCGCATTAGGCAATTGCCCCCATCTATTCTAATTATAACTGACTTTAATAAAAAGTGTGGCTGTTTAAACCTAGTTCTTGATGTCCTGTCTCCATACAGGTGCGTCAGCAAATGCTGACCCCTCTTTTGGAAGGAAAATTATACTGGGCAGTTCCAAATAAATTACATTTCCTATTTACGAACTCACAGGAACAGCTGATAAGAAAACTGCCATGTATGTATATAAGCTGATGGGTTTAAGGCAAAAAGACAAAGAAAATGCTTATGTAGGGTTTGATTAGAGCTTTATATGAAATCACTATGCTTAATTCATCAGGCTGTCCCTATCAGGAAAATGTAAAACAAAATATAGCACCTGTGATAGTTTATATGCAATTACTGTGACCCCTATATATTTAACAAGATTTCCCAGCTAAAGTAATTGATGAATTTGTCTCACTTAATGGGATAACAGGGGATAAGAGCAGCCCAGTCTTGCTCCATAGGCAATTGTACCAGGAATAAAGTTTTAGTTAGGCTGCGTTATATGCAGAGGAAACAGGGCATTGCAATGAGGGCCAGTGTTCTTGATAGTGTAACCTCAGTTCACTCTAAATCCTGGAGGAGGATCAGTTGGCCTAGATTGTGCTCACGGATGAGCAGATGTCTATGTTTGTATTTATGTCTTTAGGAGCAGAGATTCCTAGGATTGGGGATTGCATATTTAACATGCTCATTCAAACTGAAAATATGTAGGAGAAAATCTGTTTTTTAATTTTTATTGCCTTCATAAGGAAACAAGATGAACTAAGATTTAAGGACTTTTGACGTCTAAATGTACGTATATATGTAATTTCTTTCCGTGTCAGAATTTTTGTTATTTTTTAAAAAAACTATATAGCTATGGTGGAGGTTGATGCCATGAATAAAAGGTTAACCATATTCTGGCTGAGGGAGGGAATGTGCAGCCAGGATATGCACGGGGATTGGCTGGTCTGAAAGCCAACACCCCACCTCACCCCTGGCGTGGCTTTGCCAGCCGACATGCACAGGGATGCAGAGCTGGATTTCTTACTCTGCATCCCTGCACATGTCTTCCAGCAAAGCTGCACGGGGGGGGGGGGGGGGGG
>QEPC01013369.1:729105-765000 GCA_003113815.1 Sphenodon punctatus
GGGGATACATTGGAGACCCCCCCACCAGTTAGCTCCAATGGGCCAGTGCTCCTGTTCCCAGACCAGCTGAGCAGAGCAGAGCATAACCGGAGACATCCAGGACGCCTTGTGCCAGCACATCAACTGCAATGCTAGTCCCAACAGCCATCATCAGTGATCGTTTTGTGGTATCAATAAAGCCTTTACACATGTATCCTGTGTCCCATCTGGCTCCCATACACCCAGTCTCAGGATGGCATACTTTCTTTCCTTGGGCACCTTACTGCACTTAGCCAGCTGCAGGTCTGACCCTCTTCGTTTCCAATTGGCATTCACAGGCTAGCCAGATCTAGGAAGGCCAATAGGAAGTGCAGAGGCACTGGCATGCAGCTGGCTACTCTGCAACTGGCCAGCACCCAACCTTTGCCTGTGGCTTTCCATGGTCATTCCCTTTGCACCTTTGCTTAATACCATGAGGCTACTATGTCTCTCACCCTCCCCTGTTTTGGGTGTGCCCACCACTTCCCTCTTCCTTTCCCTTCCAACCCACAGCCCCCAAAGCAGTCATCCAATCCAACCTTTTCTGCTCAGTGCAGGAAATCTGCAGCTACAGCATCCCTGATAGATAGCCATCTAGCCTCTGTCTGAAAACTGCCAGTGAAGGAGAGCCCACCACTGCCCTAGGCAAACTGTTCCACTGTCTAGCAGCTCTTACCATTAGGAAATTCTCCCTAATGTTTAGCCAAAATCTGCTTTCTTGTAATTTGAACCCATTGGTTCTAGTCCTGCCCTCAGGAACAAGTAATTCTGCACCATCTTCTATGTGACAGTCTTTCAGATATTTGAAGATGGCTATCATGTCTCCCTTTAGTCTTCTCTTTGTTTTTGTTTTTCATTTTCGTTATTTAAATCCATCATTTTCATAGATATCAAATTTTCATTTTTGTTTTTGCTTTCAATGGAAGATACATTTTTGGCTGTACCTTTTTTGTTTTTCATTATATTTGGCTGAAATTATGGAGGGATTGTACCTCCAGTGGAAGGCATTACATGTACCAAATTCCAAAAAGATTGGATAAAGGAACCCAATTTTATAAGCAGTTGAATTATATTATGTTGCAAATTTCTTCATATACATTATTAGCTGTAACTTCTTTGCCTCACATTTAATGTAGATGAAACTTGGCAAGTTTATACCCCTTCCCATATTTACTATCTCTGCCAACTTTCAGAAGGATTGAATAAAGGGGCCTGGTGGTATAAGCAATTAACTTATAAATGTATGTCTGACTAACATCTTTGTAGTCCAACCAGTGTACATGAAACTTTTCAGGGCTGTATCTCACACTTTCACGATCATCTCTGCCAAATATAAGAAAGATGTGATAAAGGGTTCCAAATTTATATGCCTGCACAGTATATGCAGAGAAGGAGCCTATGCCAGGGATGCTCTTATGTGTCACTGTGGTATAAGATCTGTTTGTGATGCCAATTGGCCAGCATAGATGTCAACCAAATATCCTCATTCTGTGCTGAGACCATCCCAACATCTCTTCCCCACTTGTTACTGGGAAGTCAGAAGCATCTGTTTAGGAAAGAGCCAATAGAGATTCTCTTATGTCCTCTGTCACAGTGCTGCAGGATGTCATTGTGGTGATAAATGGCCCATCTGGATGTGTAAACTAGGTCTCCTGATTGCGGATAGCATTCCAGCAGAGTCCCAGTTATGACCCTTCTGTGCCCACCTCAGGCCACCCCCTATGCCTGCCTTTAAGCCACAACCCATTGGTCCTGTAAAGCTGGAAGCATGCAGTAATTGGCCAGTTAATGTGTCTGTCAGTCTCTTGGATTGCTCCCCATCCTCCCTCCTACAGCCTCCCTCCCCCTGCCATCCCAGGTGCCTGCCACTGCATGTGCTATTTATCTGCATGTGCTATTTGTCTTCAAAAAGGGACAACTTCAGTTCCTTATAGAATCAGGCCCCTTTATCAGATTGTCCTGTGGTTTGGCAGAGATGACAAGGAAGGTATGTGAGACACTCCTACCAAATGTCTTGTAAGCAGGATGGAATATACAAATGTTACAGCTGGAAATGTATTTTCAAGTTAATGTCTTATACCATCAGGACCCTTTATCCAATCTTCCTGACAATTAGCAAGTGTGTTAAGCTTGTGGAGGGACAGAATATTCACAGGTTTCATGCAAATTAGATGGAAGATAAAGAGGTGTATGGAGCTTTTCTTAAAATCATAACATTCAATTGCTCCTAAAATCAGTTCCCTTTATCTAACCTTTTCAAAGATTGTTACACATAGTGCCCTCTATTAAGGGTACAATCTCCCCACAAAAATGACAATTTTTATCATTATTGTAACAAAAATATTCACATCCCTACCATCTTATACTTGTGTATTGGATTTTTATTACCTAAATGCGGAACTTTACATTTATCAGTTGAATTTCATTTTGTTCATTTTGGCCCAGCTTTCCATCCTGTCAAGATCATTTTGAATCTTGTTTCTGTCTTCTAAGGTGTTAGCTATCCCTCCCAGTTTTGGGTCATCTGCAAATTTGATAAGCATCCCTTCACTCCTTCATCCAAGTCATTAATAAAGATGAGCAGTACAGGGCCCAGAACCGAACCCTGAGACACCCCACTCAGTACCTCCCTCCAGACTGATGGGGAGCCATTTATGAGCACTCTTGAGTACGTTTCTTCAACCAGCTCTAAATCCACCTAATGGTAGTATCATCTAGCCCATATTTAACCAGCTTGTCAAGAAGGATGTCATGGGGGACTGTCAAATGCTTTGCTGAAATAAAGATATGCTATGTCTGTGGCATTCCCATGATCTACTAAACTAGCAACTCAATCAAAAAAGGAAATAAGGTTAGTCTGGCATGACTTGTTCTTGACAAGCCCATGCTGTTGCAGCAGGAGTGGTTGCAGTGGGGGAGCCATATAGCCACCTACTTCTTGCCCCTGGCAAAGGTGCAGCCATACAGGCAGGATGCAATGATGGCTCCATCCACACAGAGGAACCAATCAAGCAGCATGTAATAGGGTGATGTTTGCCTCCCATGTCTGGAGGTAAAGTTATTGTCCTGGATCTCTTTATACCTGCACCTCAAGTCCTTGGCCCGCTGCTGGCACCGGTTCATGTCCTGGGTGTAGCCCTGCCACACCATTTGAGCCGAGATCTCTTGTAACACTGCCTCATTTCTGCAGCACTTCACCAGGGCATATTGGACTCAAAGCCTTTGTAAATGTGCAGGATTTCAATGCTCTTCCTCAAACCGGAAGTCGCCTGGGTGCCATTGAAAACAGCTGCACTGAGTAACTCCTGTGTGTTTTGTGATGTGGCCTAGCCAATACCTTGATCAGGGCATCTAACCCCCACCCCCATGGAGTTTTCCCCAAGCCACAGCTTTAAACTGCGGGAGAAATCCTGCACATTTGAAAAGGTCCAATGAGTGATGAAGGTCCTGGTTTCTTCCTCAGTCAAGGGAATGCAGCGTTGGTGGGTAGGCACTTGAGTGCGAGTGCAATTGTGCAGCAATGGTAGCGGACCCATTTGTTGGGTAGCTGTTGATTTAAGCCAGGATACCGGTGATGGTAATCCTCTGCAAGGCCTTCTGGCAAATACAACAGCTGGGAAAGAGCAAGTGCTGGGCATGTACTGCCAACCAGGAAGACCTGGGAGAACAAATGCACATTTGAAAATGGTGTGGTAGGCTTTTAAGGCGGATGTTACATGTGTGACAGTGAGAGTGTGCAGAGAGGGGCCAGAAGTGGTAGCTCCTCAGAATGCTCTAGGCTTTTCAGCTGTGACTATGGGGTTGGTGGGCCTGTATGCACAGAGGCTGCATCTAACCCTAGCTGATGGGACACAGACACGTGGGCTCACCTTAGCCCTCATTTGCCCACACGGCAGGCTCCACATGCTCTGGGACCCTGTGATGAGTGGGGGTTGTGTGTCCAGTGGGTGGTGGCCATGTGGCTGGTGCGGGTGGCAAGCACCTAACAAACAGGCAGGTGGATACCTACCTGGTGTGGGCTACTGTCTCTTGTTAACACCTTTTGCCCATCCTTACTTTAGGACCTGGGTATTGAGGGATTTGGAGAGCTCAGGTGATGGGGAGCAACAGAGAGTTCTGAAAACTTGGGGTAGGTATTGAAACTGGAATCAGAAGGGCAGAATTGCCTGTTAACCAGGAGAAAACTCCCTGTAACTGGTGCCTTTGCCCCAGAGGCTGGAGGAATTCTCAGATGCGGGCTTACTAGCTGCCTCTGAAGACATTAGCTTTCCAACTGTCCCATGAAGGAGACACTGGTACATTGTTGACATCTCCTCTCTCCATATTGGGGCCTTTCAGAGCTGAGACAATAGGTGTAAACATGGATGGGTGGGGATGCTGAGACTAGGATTTTGGGGTTCCCCTCTCTTTGGCAGTCCCCCAAAGCACCACTGGATGAGTCACAACTCAATTACCCCACTTACAGCAACCACTGAGTACCATTCACCCCAGAGTATGCCAACTTGTAAGAGGTGAATCTGCTGTTTCCTGTATCTCAGGGCTCCACAGGCATCAGAAAAGTAAATGGATTTTAGGCTCATCTTAGAGTTAAACCAAGATTCCAGTCAGTACAGCACAAGTAACCACAAAGACACACGCTTTATAATGAGAAAGTTTTATATAAGAATTAAGTTGGATAGTCTTGGTTCAGAGCAAGTACAGAAGGTGCATCATGAAATGAAATCAAAAGAGTGCACAATGGTAGCTTAACTTAAGACATCTTTCCTGTCCAAGTTCTTACCTAAGCTCAGACCCAGTTCTAGAAAGCAAATTGTCCTGTCTGCCATGCAGACAGGCTGGCCAGGTGTCACATGCTGTGTGACAGCTTCTTCACAGAATGTCTCCTCCAGAAACAGTCTCTAGTTGCTACCAAGCCCCCTTTAAATATTCATGCTGTTTCTTTGTTTCTCTTCCCGCCTTTCCCTTGGTACCTGGTTGAGGTCACGTAGATGGCTTGAATTGGGACCAGACTCCTTTGTCTCAACAAGGCTTGGCTTATCTTGATTACATTTCCTGTTCCATTTCCTAAGCTGTTACTATAACTTTCATTGTAGTTTATCAATAATTCTGATACCATATTTGATACTGTGTCATTCTACATGTTACACCAATCAGACGGACACCAAACACTCCAAGGTTACATCAATTGGTTGTGCAACACTACTGCTGAGAATTGATGTACTCATGACAGATCAGTAACTCATAAGCCCCATGGCAGAGTGCTCTCCTGAGTTTGGGGCCCTGGGGGCAGTTCCCCCGCCCCCCCCGGTGGTTATGCTGGCCTATGCCCCTATGGGAGCATAGGGGACTGAAATTTAAGGAGAGCACTACCCCCTGGGCCACTCTGCTCCCTGTTGGCACTGAATTTCCCAGAAACTGGATGAGTAGGTGGAGCTGTCTCTCTTTGGGGAGGAGTTATGGGGCAGGGCTGAAGGAGAAGCTTTCCCCCTCAGTTTGGGTTATTGTTACTCCACTGGTTGAGACTAATAAAGGTGACACCATCCTCTGGGTTGGGAATGCTATATTTCTCAGGCCTGCTGGCTCCCTGGAGCTCAGAGACAGGTTGGACTCTTAGAGCCTTTTTAGATAGACACTATTTTTCGTGGACTGCAGAGTCTGCGAGAAACAAAGTCATGCAAAAGGGTTTAGATATTCCCGCCCCGCCCCCCAATTCTGGAAGTTGGCCGGCGCCATTTAAAAACAGCACACTCGCGTAAGTGGAGAACCAGTCTTATGAAACCCTGATATTGAGGTTTCATAAGCCTGGATCTCTGTCCATGCACGAGTGCGCTGTTTTTAGGGGTGTGAACGTTGCTTTCGTTATTACAACAACAACAACAACAACAAAAATTGTCATTTTCATTATTGCAACAACAAAAACGACAACCAAGAACAATACTGATATCAATAACTAAGACGACAATGTTGTTATAGTCGTTATTAGTGCTGTGGCAGTTGGGGTTTGGAGGGAAAACGGGGAGAGGGGAGGAGGGAGCAGACATCTCGGAGCCCTAAACAGGGTTGAACTCTTGAACTGTGCCTGTGTTGGGAGGGGCGAGCAGCTCAGCAGTATCTGATGGATGTATCACTGGCCAATGAGCAGCGCAAGCAGGCCCCAGCAGTCTCATGGCACACTGATTGCTCAATGCCTGCTGCCTCCCACAACCAATCAGGGGGGCTCTAGGGGAGGGCACTGCAACCCTTTATAATGGGAGGGCCAGGCTTTTTCTCTCTGTTCTGTGAGAGCTCTGCTTGTCAGGTTGCATTTACAGAACTGTGGTGCTTGCACACAAAAAAATCTCCTCTAGTTCTCATTGTATTACCAATACCTTTCCTTCCTCATACCCTACATTTTACCTTCTCCCTTTCCCTGCCGTACAATTTAGATAGGTAGTATAGATTACATATACATTATAGACATATAGATTAGACTAGAATAGCTATATATAGAGTTTTCCTTTTCCCTTCCCCTGTCTCCCTTAGATATATTAGTTGCGCATGGGAATTGATAACTATATTGATACTAAAAATAAAATCTTCATTTGAAATGGTACTGATAACGATAAATAATAAATGACATCATGAACAAAAATGACATTTTTTAATAACAAAAATGACCCGGGAGCCTGGTGCACACCCCTAGCTGTTTTCAATAGCACCAGCCAACTTCTGGAATGGGGGGGGGGGGGGGGGGGGGAGGAGGAGGAGTGTCTACCCCCTCACATACCACCACCAGACTATTTCTCATGGACTCTGCAGTCATCTACAAACGCCCTTAGCCTCAGGAACCTGTATTCACACCATTGTCACCAATGGGGAAAATGCAGAGAACATGGGTCCCTGCTTGTTCCCTCTCTAGCATTCCTTGTTGAGTCAAGCATAGGAAATACTTGAGCTGAATTAAGCCCACTCTGTGGCTCTCTCTCCATTTCCCAGATGTCTACTTGCTGCTCCAGGGCAGGGTTTGCTGTGAGTCCCATATCACTGAACTCACACAGAAAACTGTTGATTTTGCTCCATGTGCCTCATTCCTACCCAGCAGCCCCTCTCCCGCTTACTGACACCCCTTATCTGCTCCTCTGATCTGACCTGCTGTTGCACTTCCAGCTCAGAGCTGTGCTGACCCAGGGATGGCATTACTGCTGAGCCAGGCTGCCCTCGGGCCTACTCCTTGGCTCCCTCGCTCTTCCCCTTTGAAAGCCCCTGTGTCACAACACTGATTAAAACAAACACAGCCAGTATTTTCCTTCTTAATCTGATTCCGAGATCCCCCTGACCCTAACACTGGGGAGGACAAGGAGTATTGTATGACAGGAGTACATTCCTGTTGGCTGCCTGCCTTTCCAGTGCCCGAGGAGATATGGGCCTAATAAAGCCTGATCGCTGATCTGCAAACAGGATATAGATTAGTCAATCCTAGCCAGTCAGAATCATCTAGAGTGCAGCTGACATTCATGGTTACCTCAGGAATCAGAGAAAGATGGACTCCTGGATCTGCTCAGCCCAGGTACCAGTCTTCATCTACCAGGATAGCATCTGAGAACTAGCCCCTCCTCTCCCCCCTCACCCCTCACACACTTGTGAGGCACAGAAATCCAGCCCCTGCTCTTCCAATGGGAAACTGAGGCCCACGGGTAGAATAAATGACACCAAATTCAGTCCAGCAATCTGAGTCCCAGGCCAGTGTATTGACTGTACTGTCTCCTAGACCATCCTCTCTCCTTACAGGGTGAAAGAACATCAAGGCTTCAGAATTTGAGGCTGTTTAGAAGAGACAAGGTTGAGCAGTTTATCAGCTGCTCTGCAAAACTGGCCCAGAGAGAACACTTGAGCAGAGGACTCTGGGCGCTTTTAAACGATCCTGCTCACAAACGGGATTGTTTATTCTGCCACATCTCCCCCCCGCCTTCTTCTCTAGGACGGGTCTGATGTTCAGAAGAGCATCAGACCCGTTTCAGAGACTATGTGCGCATGCGCATCCTTCTGTACGTGCACACTCTACAAAGGGAACTGGAAGTGTGGCTTAAAGCCGGCACATCAGGGATCCACGTTGGAGGGGGCAGGATCGCCGGGCCCGTCAAAAGCAGGGAAAATCCTGCTTCAAAGCAGGTTAGACTTTTAAATGAGCACAAAGAAAGGCAGATGATCAAAGGATCAGCTGCGTTTCTTGTCTCGTTTAAAAGTGCCCTCGCATGGGTAATAGGCTGAGTGAGAAGGCTGTGCTAGCAAGGGCAAAGCTATAACATGGACAGGCAATGCAGCTCCTGAGGCTGTGAGACCAGTGCTTATACATGCAGCTGGGACTCGGGAGGGAGAGCAGCGGGATCCATCTTCTGCATCAGATCCCACACCAGCCTAGCTTACACCCCTGTGCACTAAGGCGGTCAGATGTCCAGGGTTGTCCTACAGAAAGGGTGTCACTTAAACATTCCTTTCCCATCCACGACAATCCTGTGTGTCTGGCAACCCTAGACTGCATAGCTGGCGTGGGGAACCCTTTCCTCCTGTGGGTCCCTTGGAGAATTAGTACAAGCTCCACAGACCATAAAGAAGTTGGAGGTGACAGGGCTTAAGGATGAGGAAAGGGGGAGGGGTGTGTGTCTGGATCATCATGGATCTATGTCATAGACCAGGGGTGGGGAACCTCCAGCCCATGGGGCTTTTCCTCATGGCAATGCAGCTCCCAGCCTTAAAAAAGGTTCCCCACCCCTCCCATATCTGTGCTCCCTTCCCCTCAACTCAGTCTTTCAGGCCTTCATGAACTAGATCCAGGAATTGAAAAAGGGTCCAAACAAAAAATGTCTGGGCTGGATTTGACTCATGAGCAGTAGTTTCTCACCCTGCTATGGTCTCTACATGCTCTATGCCCTTGGCTCGGTGAGTGGTGCGAGGATAGGCTTGGTGTACTCATTTCTCAGTCTCTAATAGCTTTCATATAGGACTTGACTGTTTGGCCCTTGACCCTGTTTGAAATCCATTTTAAAGAGATGCCCCCAAGCTGCCAAATGCACATCCAAATCCAGATGTGGAACCAAATCCTTAAGTGATGTAAACGGAGGTAGCTCCATCGAATTAATCATAGCTACCCCAATTTATACCAGAGCTGGCCCCCAAAGGTTACAGAGAAAAATTGCATTGAAGCTTCCTCAGAGAACTGTAGCAGGGCCCATCTCCTACCCCTTCCTCTCACAAAGATTCTGGTCCTGTCTACAGCCCACTTTATACCAGTTTTTGATGAAATGTGAAACCCGCTCAGTTTTATTGTAGAGTTAGCTTTCTGTTGAACACCACAGCAGAAATTTCTTCAAAAACAGAACTTTACTAAGAACTCAGAAGACACGATTCCATACTGTACAGGCTGCATGGGACAAGATGGAGGACAGAGAGAGAAGGAGACAAGGAAGAAAAAACAAACACTTTCATTTCCTGACCCTTCCGCTACTGGACAAGCCCCATATTGAGCTTGCAGGGCTTGCAACGGGATTTTACTTGCGACGGTTGCACATTCCAACACCCCTTCTCAACAGTCACTTGTCAAACCCACTAGGTTCATTCTTCTTAATAGCTTGCGATGGCATTCCCCTGCTAGTGACTTTGTGAACACATCAGCTATCATATCCTCTGTAGGACAGTATTGCTGATCTATGAGTCCTTGTTCCTGTGAAGCTTTCAGGAAATGATATTTTACATCAATGTGCTTGGTTCTGGGGTGGATTGTTTACACCAGCACTATACAGTCTTTATTGTCTTCCAGGATTGGCGTGGGTCTATCCAATTTTTGCCCCAGATCATTCAGAAGCTGTCGCAACCAGATAACTTCTTGGCTGGTGTGTGCTGCTGCCACGTACTCTGTCTCCGTTGAGGAAAGTGTCACAGAGGCTTGTTTCCTACTGCACCAGCTGATGGGTCCTCCACCAAGCAAGATTTGGTAGATTTTCAGTCCGAATGGTCTCCAGCCCAATCTGCGTCCCCATACCCTATCAGGTCTGACATGGAGGTTGCTGGGAGCCATAGCTTGAGGTGCAGTCCCTTTTAGGTACCGTAAGACCCTCTTCATTGCGTTCCAATCCCTTTGGGTTGGGGCTGAGACTTGTCTATGCAGTATACCTATTGCCACGGTAATGTCAGGCCTTGTGATTGTGGCAATGTACAAGAGCTTTCCTATCGCCTTTCTGTATTGCTTATTGTCTGGCAGCAATAAGCTCGGTTCTTTGATCTCCTTTGGGTAGCTGGTTTCCATAGGGGTATTTGCTGCCTTCGCACCCCCCATGCCGAAACTTTCTATCATCTCTTCTATTGCCTGTCTTTGGTTGAGAAGATAGCTTCCGTCATCTTCTCTTTCAATTTGTATTCCAAGGTAGTGCGTTATGTTACCCAGGTCCTTAGTTTCAAAGTCCTGATTTAGAGCTCTCATTGTTTCGCACTCGTCCCCTTCTTGCTCAAAGCATACGATAAGGTCATCGACATAAATTAATACAAAGATCCACCTGCCCCTTAGTCTCTTTGTGTATAAGCAGGGATCTGCTTTGCTCCTGGTAAAATTTTCCCTCATGAGCACCTTGTTTATTTTAGTGTTCCATGCTCTGGCGGCCTGCTTAAGCCCATCTATGCTTTTATGCAGTTTGCATACAAGATCCAGCCTTTCAACGTCTGCAAACCACGGTGGTTGGTCCATGTAAATATCTTCCTTCAACTCACCATTTAGTAACGCTGATTTCACGTCCATATGCTTGACTTGCATTCCTCTTCCAGCAGCTATATTTAACAATGTTCTGACTGTAGCATGATTAACTACAGGCACAAATGTTTCATTGTAGTCATCTCTGTACTTCTGGGAGTATCCTTTCGTGACAAGTCGGGTCTTGTACCATTCAATATTTCCCTGTGCATTGTACTTTATTTTAATGTCCATTTACAACCTATAGTCTTTCTCCACTGCCAGCAGGGAAGTGTCCACATTACATTGTCCTGCATGGACTTTACTTCTTCAGCCGCTCTTACCCATTTTTCTGCTTCCCCTTCTGACATCTGTGAGATGTCCTCCCAGGATGCTGGCTCCTGACAATTTACTGGTGCTGACTTTGTAGGACAGATGAGTGGTGGTGGTGGGGGGGGAGGAGGAGGGAAGAATGCTTTTGTTAGACCTTGTCGACTGTCTTGGCTAAGCATCAGCAGCCGGCTGTGTCTGTTCCTGCACTGGTTACCTTTGTGCTGATTTCGACTATTGGTTCAGATGATTGCTCCCTTTCAGTGGTTTTGTCCGTGGTTGATTGTTCTTTCACCTGGACCTTGGAGAATCGTCACACTGTCGCTTGAGTTTTCCACAAAGGTCATACTGTTACTAATGGTTATTCTCTGTGCGTGAATCCAGGATCTTGCAACCTTTGGAATGCTCACTGTATCCTACGAGGATGCCTTCCACTGCTCTGTTTTGCAGCTTGGTATGTTTCTCCTCTGGGATATATACGTAAGTCTTACTTCCAAATTCTCTGATGTGGCCCACACTAGGTTTTTGACCATGCCACAGTTCATATGGAGTTTTCCTCAATGTTCTAGAATACAGCCGATTTTGTAGGTAGGTAGTAGCAACTGCTGCTTCACCCCAGTATCTTTCTGGTAGTCCAGAGTCGGTTAACATGCATTTAACCATTTTGGTTAGTGTTCTGTTTTTTCTTTCAGCTGTTCCATTCTGCTTGGGTGTATATGGCATTGTCTTTTGGTGCTAAATTCCATGGAGTCTCAGGAAGTCCTCTACTTCCTTTCCTGTGAATTCCCCTCCATCGTCAGTCCACAGTGTCTTTGGTCTGCACTGGAACTTGTTGTGTGTCATGGTCACATAGTCCTGAAGTTTGTCGAATACTTCATCTTTACTCTTCATGACGTACGTGATCGTGTACCTTGAATAGTCGTCAATGAAAGTTACCATATACCAGTTGCCTCTTGACGTAGGAACCTTCATTGGGCCACAGACGTCACTGTGTACAATATCAAGTGGTTTCGTGGCTCTATTCTGACTCTTCTTCGGAAGCGTAGCCCTCATATGGCTTTGGTTTTGATACAGTCGCATTTCATGATCACGGGACACGATGATACCTTAAGGTCGTTGGTCAACTGCTGTCTGTGCATTTCCTTGATGCTGTCTGGGTGTCTATGCCACAGGTGAATGCAGTCATTGTGTGGCTTGTGCGCAGTGAGCTTCGCCTGTTCTTTCGCTGCGCTCAGACTGTACAGGTACTCATCTGCAGTTTCTCTGGCCAGTACTTTTGTCCCACTTTGAATTGGTCTCCCTGTAAATGGATGGTGAGCCCCTCGCTGCCAGGCACCTCACAGACAGGAGTCCCCCTTCTAAGTTGGGCACAGAGCACATCTTTCATGGGTATTGCCAGTGTGCCTCCATGTGACTGGATGCAGTACAGGAATCCTTGTCCAATTCCTTCCGCATTGATGCTTCTCCCATCTGCAAGGTAGATCCTTCCTTTACTGCTCAGATCCAGTCCTGTGAAGAATCCTTTAATCGCTAGTCATGTGGCTCATTGCCCCTGAGTCTACACACCAATTTTGGGATGAGTTGTCTTGCATTGCTGTGAAGCACCCACTCCATTGTTGAGCAACTGTGTTGCTGTTTGTGACTTTAGCCCTCTGCTTAGGTGTTTGTGGGAGACAGTTTCTGCTGTTCTGCCTTCCATATATAGCTGTCTCTCTTTAAATGTCCCTCTTTTTTGCATCTGAAGCATACTCTGGTTTCCCTCTTAGGAGCTTTGTCTGAGGTTCAGTGCAGTCTCATTACCCTGCTTTAGATCATTCTGCAGGTTCTCCTTTCTGCGCTGGAATTCATCCGTAAGTCTACCTTTAACAAATTCCAGCTTCAGTTCAGCCTCTGGCCTTGTCTCCAGGGCATTGATGAGGGCACTGTAAGGTTCAGGCAGGCTGCAGAGGAGTAGGGCTACCATATGGCTGTCCTTTATATCTTCTCCAATGCCATACAGCTGTGCCACTACTTCCAACATGGCATTTTTATGCTCCTGCATTTCACTTTCTTTGCCTAAACCTCAATTTGTATAGTTCCCTCAGTAGAAACAGTTTTCTACTCAGGCTAGTTCTCTCATGCAAGCTTTGCAATGCAATCCACATGCCTCTTGCTGTGGTCTCACTTCTTATATGGATTAACTGGTCATCTTCTACCAATAAACGTAATGTAGCCTTTGCTAACCTGTCCTTTTTATTCCATTCCTCATAATTTGCTGCTGGTCTGTTCATGGTAATCACTTCCCATAGATCATCTTTAGACATCAGCATTTCCACTTTAAACTTCCACAATTGGTNTGAACATCTGGCGCCCACAAAACAGATGTTCAGGGTGCTTTGTCCCCACCGCGGGATTGACCGTGGTTCACTGTGGTTCACTGTGATCTCATAACCTCTGAAAATACCCAATGTGCAGTTTCACAGAGGGTGGACAGTTGTAGAATGAGGTCAACAGGGCCAATGACCACTCAGTCTCATAATGACCCTCCTCACATTGCAGGGGTGGATTGACACGCTGAGATGGGAATATTCCATCAGAATTTAATACTAATCCTTTTTGTTGTAGAGTTAACTTTCTGTTGAACAGCACACAGCAGAAGTTTCTTCAAAACAGAACTTTACTAAGAACTCAGAAGACATGCTTCCATTCTGCACAGACTGCATGGAACAAGATAAGGACAGAGAGAGAAGGAGAGAGGAGACAAGGAAGGGGAAAAAAGCCTGTTTCACCCCCTGACCCTCCTCCTACTGAACAAGCCCCATATTGAGCTTGCAATGGGCTTTTACTTGTGACTGTTGCACATTCCAACAAGTTTCACCTTGGTTCAAGTTTCAGTGCAAGCATTTTACATATGGAGACAGTTGTAGGACTCTCTCTCCCACTGCCAGTCTGTCCATCTGCCTGCCAGGTTTCTTACCCATGTGATTACATTTTGTAGCAAGCTGAACTTACCCTATTCTTCTGCATCCTATTGGGAACCCCCAGGAACAACTGGAATAGAACCTTGGGAAGAAATGGACTTTGCAAAAAATCCCATGCAAACTTCAGTCATTGCAGCCCTGCTACCAGGAGTGTATTCTGTGTCTCACCAACGCTAGCATCGGCATGGGACGGAGCCTCCTGAGCGGAACTCCTGCCAAATTACAATAAACTGGCCATGTGAGCACCTGAGAGGAGTGTCAGAGCTGATACTGTATCAGGAAGAAATACAATGAAGGGTTCGTGTTGGGTGGGCAGCTGAGTAGGCATGCTGGTATCAGGTATCACCATCTCACAAAATAACAGGAGAGAGAGTTACCTGATGTTTTCCAAACTTCAAGAGAGGTTGGTGGTGAGGGGTGGGTTGACTATGATCAAGTCGACAGCAGGGGCGTAGCTACTATGGAGTGAAAAGGCTCACTGGAGCCCTCTGTAAGCAGTCTGATCACTATCAGGAAATCTTCAGAGTAGGTGGAGGACATGCAGGCCGATGCTTTGGGTGTTTTCAAACAAGCACATTACCCACCCAGTATTCACTAGTTCACCATTGGTTACCAGTGGGGTTTTCACACAAGCACGGTGGGTACTGGGTGGGGAGGTGCTGAACTGAAAACACCCCCTGCCCCTACCCATTTTGAGGGCCTTTTTAAACAAGTGGGATTTCTCACACAGTTTAAACCAGTGGATCTGGGAAACCCATACCAGGGGGTGGGGGTGGGGAGGCGCTTTAGCTGCTCCTCCGTGAACTGGAAGTCACCCAGGTGCCATTAGAAACAGTGGCGCCACGTGACTCCCAAGCATTTTGAGACACAGCATAGATAAGACCGAGGTAACAGAGGGGCACGCTAATAGCCACCCTGCTTTTTCTTTTGGGTGCTTCGTGTACTGCTCAGCACTATAGAGGGATTTAAACTGGCGGCTCTGGGAAACCCCTGTGGGTGGGGAGCTTTAGACACTCCTCCATGAACCGGAATTTGTCCAGGCACCATTAGAAACAGCAGCACTGCGCAACCCCTGGGTGTTCTGAGACACGGCATAAATAACACCTCGGTTGAAACTGCGGGAAAAATCCCACTTGTTTAAAAAGGCCCCGAGACAATCACAAGACAAACCCAGAGTGCAACGGCAAAAAATCACATGGCAAAAGCCAAACCCACAGCATGGCCCTCTATACTTCCAAGCAGTGCAAACAGCACCCATTTTAAGATACATTTTTTTTTTGGGGGGGGGGGGAACAGGGTGACTATTAGCATGCCCCACAATTACATGCAAGCTCTGTGGTGGGTGGATGGGTTGCCCCACCAAAATGTATCCATAAATCAGGTTTCAACAAATTTGCCCCCCCCCCCAATAAATGAGGCATGCACCCCCCGCCAAAAAAACCATATGCCTTCCTTGCTATATGCCCTTCTATACAAAGCAAGCCCCTTCCCACACACAATAAGCTAACCAGAAAGTATCCCCCCTGTGCCCCAGCTTGGCACACCTTGGAAAAGCTGTGCCAGAAGTACAGTGCCAAAAAACCCACCCCCACAGCAAGTGAGACAATCATACTCCCAAGACAAACCCAAAATGCAACTGCAAAAGCCACCATTTTTTTTTGGCAGAGCCTGCCAAACCTACAGCTTGGCCCTCTGTGGTGCCAAGCAGTGCAAGCAGCACTCACTTTAATATATATATAAAAATAAAAGCATGGTGGCTAGTAGCTCCAGCACTGCCCCTATGGACAGGAAAGATACCCTGCGCCCCAGCCAAAAAACCTACAGAAACAGCAGTGTACAGTGTAGCACACAGCCAAATTCACCAAAAATAATGGAAAATACCCAAATGGCCACTTTTATTTTGTCCCTGCCAGCCAATCAAAAACTGTCCTGTGCTTGTCCATCACTCACCTGTGCCCTCTCATTACCCCCCTGCCTACCAAATAACTAAGTTTCATTTCCTAGGCCAAAGAAACTAGGGTCAGGTCTGGGTCATTGTGGTCATGCACCCATCACTTGATCAAGGGTTCAGAACTTTTCGAGCACCGACCTTGATCCTCGGAAATTCAGAACCGAGTACTGTGATCCTCAGTGAATAAAAGTTTATCCCTATTACTGTGGCTCTGCCAGGTATTCCACAGTGCTGTGGGGCTCTGTGATAACTTCTATAGGGTAGACAGACTGACACAACAGCTGGATTAAGTACTTCACACTTTACAAGAAACGTGGGTAAGGGATTTAGAATAATTAGAAGAATTGTCAAACCTTGCTTTCTGGTTTAATTTTTTGTGAGTTAATGTACATTGCACCCTGACCTAACCCTTTCAAATATTAAAAAAATGAAGTGGGACAAGGAATTACATGTATCATGTGAGTGCAGCCAATATGTTTCACAGAGTGATCACCAGGCTGCTCTGTGAACTGAAATCCACCAGCGACATCTAGTGGCTGACAAACCAAATGGAGGGGCAGCCAAGTCAAAGGGGCGGCAGGGCAAAGCAAAAGGCCAGGAATAACTCAAAAAATTTACACCCTGCCTCAGTTTACCCCCTGTACAAAGCAAGAATCACAGGAACGTTAGCTCCTTCCACTGCCACACCCAAACCAGAGGTAGTCTCTTAGGCAAACCAGCAACCCTTGTTCCTTCCAAGTCCTGAGGGGTTTCTAAAAGTCTATCCTCCAGCTGCCCCAATAGCCAACCCAGTCCCCCAACTGAGGACCCACACTTAGTGGGAAAATCCTTAAGGCAAACTCATCTAAACAGTCTTCTCCAAACACAAAGAAAGAAACATCCCACCTGAGCTCTTTGGGATCTTGGGGAGTCCTTGGCAGGTTCCAGGTTCTGTGTTTTTTCCTCTAACCAGTAAGCCAGGTTCTCTGCTTTCCACTGACAGGATCCCACTTCAATTTGGTCTCTATTGTTCCCATTTGAGCTCCTTTATAGCCCCTTTCCCACTCCAGGCAATAAGCTGATCTGAATGCCCCAATGCTCTGCGGGTCTCATGCTTATATTGCAAGCTGGGACTCTCCTCTGCTCAGCTGCAGCTGTTTTACCCTTATTATTTCTCAATTATCTGGCTTCTTAAAGGGCTAGTAGCTTACTGCAGCCTAACTCTCTAGGATATGCTGTGAGTCTAAATAGACTCATCTAACTCCTTTTGGGCCCATAGGGGGGCATCCAGTTAGCCAACCCCTGGAGCAGGCATGTAGTAGGTGTATCTTCCCCCCCTTCACTGCACTTACCTCAGGAAAGGGTTAAGAGGCAAGTTTCAATGTGACAGGTGCTCCTCAGTCTGAGGGTGGTGGAGCTGGCTACCTAGCATGCTGCCATAGTGAAGCCCTCCACTCCCCACTGTCCCCACTAAGAATGCCAGCAGAAGCACTGCTACTTGGTGCTGCAGCCTCAGGACATTAAAAAAAACCTTTTCTCAGCCAGAGCCCTGAGACAGCAATGCTCCAGCATCCTGATGGACTAGCTGCCCCTGGGTGGTGGCTTGGTCCTCCACACAAGAGGGTGGATAAGCTCTCCGCAAATGCCCCCATTCTCCCTTTGCAGCCCTCTCCTCCACAGGCCCTGTTATCCCCCCATGTTTCTACACATTTCTCTGGACAATTTTGACTCTTAATTACACCAATCACTGTAATTACATGCCTAGATTTTGCAATTACACTTGCTTACACTAATTCAAATTTTGCAATTACACTTGAATAGTAAAGAACTGAATGCTATTCTATCCCAGCAGCTTTCAGTTACTCAAGCTAAGGACATTAATACACTGAATTCGTTCCTATTGCTGGTGTTGTGAAATGAAGCAGCAAGGTGGACATAACAGCTCCCTGGTGATAGCTGGCTGCCGTGTCAGGAGACTGTTTCCTTTTTCGTCTTGCTCAACCGTTGTGTAAATCAGGAGTAACTGTGCTAAAGTTTGCAGACACACCTTGGTGTAAAAAGCTAGTAAGAGATCAGTGTCACACCCCATATGTTTCCAATATGCTGGTTTAGTAGGATCTCCACCTTGGCATGTCAATTGCTTTCCAGACACACTCTTTTATGCCTTGGGAGGAGAGAAAGGTGGTCAGCAACACAACCACCAGCATTTTTTTTCAATACAGAGGAGGACCAAGAACATTAAAACACTTCCTCACTCCTCCTCCTTGATTTCTTGCCATCTCATTCTAGTTCCCTTCATGGTGCGGCTGTCCTGTCTGTTGTGAGGCCCAAACCTTCGGACCTGGTCACACACACCCTCCACAGAGACCACTCATAGAGACCCTCCCCACAGCTGGTGCCGTGGGGAGGGTCAGCACTGTGCCCATGCAAAGAATCTTAAAACGATAGAATCATGGAGCTGGAAGGGTCATCTAGTTCAATCCCCTGCATGGTTGCCAGGGTGTAGCTATGCTGGACTGTCCCTGGCGCCCCACCCAGTGACAGGGGATGCAGCTGCTCAGGCAACATAAGCCCCACCCTCAGGCTTGTGGGCCCCTATTATAGCTAGGGACTTGTGTCCACAGAGTTTTCCCCATTGATGGCAATAGAGAAGACACGGTGAACAGAGATTCCTGATTACAGCTATGTCCTTGCTACAGCTACAACGTCCCTAACAGATTCCCGAATCCCCCCTGAGGAAGAGACGCCTCTTCTGTCTATACAAACATTCCCGTTGTGCAGGTACAGTGCTCCTTGTCCCTGCTGGCTAGGGAGATATCGTGACTGTGTTGATCCCACCTGAGCAGCACAGGGGCTTCACAGTGTTAAGGTGACAGCTGCATCCCAAGAGCCCTCTGTTCAAGTCTGGGTCCTGTGGTGCTTTTTTTTTTTTTTGGGGGGGGGAGGGGACTAGGCACAGTCCCCAGTGAATCCATGCATTAATCTATTACTCTATACTGTAGTCTTCATACAGTCATATGGCTGGCTGTGATGCCATGCCTCCTTCTCCCTCTAGTTGACACATACCCTTCCGTCACCTGTAGTGAGAAGTTCCCAGCTGAGCGGTAGGAATATTTCTGAGAACCTGCTCCAGCTGAGATTATGACATCAGAGATGAATCAGCCAATCAGCTCCCTGCCCTATTACCCACTCTGCTTCTCTCTTCTGGAGAGGGAACTGCCCCCTCTGTCAGAGTCACACTGTGCCCCTCCAGTCCAGCCATGCTGCTGACAGTGAAGATGCTGCTAGGGCAGCAGTGCCATCTACAAGTGTCCAGAGAAGAGAGGATCTCTGTGGTGAAAAGCTTGGTCTCAGAGGAGCTGAAGGTTCCTGTGAGCCAACAGAGGCTACTGTTCCAGGGCAAAGTGCTGGAGGGGGAGTGCAGGCTGTCAGATTATCCCATTGGGCCTGAGGCCAAGCTCCACCTGGTCATTAAAAAGCCTGAGCAAACTTACCTTGATGAGCCCTCCATGGGCATCGGCACCCAGTCCCACTCTGTGTGGTACCAACTCTCCCAGGTCCTGGAGAAACACTTCAGAACTTCTGATGCTGTGAAGGTCCTGGAGCAAGTGCTGAATGACTATTACAAGGGCCTCAACCAGCTGAGCCTGGGCAACATCGAGGAGATGGCAGTGTGTGTCCTGCACTCTGGGGAGGCTGAGTCAGTGACTGGCAGAGAGCCCCAGCAGCAAGAGTGGTGTCCACAGGCCCCATTCATGCAAGAGACCAGGAGGGATCAAGCAACCCAGACTGAGCCACAAGGCTCCCCGGAGAAAGGGCAGAGCCAGAAGACTCAAAGACCCATGGACTGTTTTTAGAGAGGGTCTGTGCTACGATAATTCTCTGAAGTAATAAAAGGTGACGTGCAAGAGGCACAAAGAAAGGGCTTTGCATACCCAAGGGAAGAGAAAGAGAGTAGGATCAGGGGAGGAAGAATTGCACAGTACGAGAGCCAGGGCCCCAATTGTGTAATTCCATTGAGTCCAAGTGAGCTACATGAATGTACATGTGGTGAGGATCCAACCCAGAGTCTGTATGACTGGGCAACCTGGTGCAGAATGCCCCACAGGCTGGGTGCTTGGGCTCAGTTCTTGCTTTTACCCCTTGTGTCTCAAATTCTCTCTCTCTCTCTCTCTCTCTCTCTCAAATGAGAGCTGGTCATGTTTAGGGCCCCACGGGGAGGGAGTGGGGGCCCTACATCCTGCCCTGGTGAAAACAGAGGCCAGTGCAGAGCTCCCAGAAGTAGAGAAACTAGTGAGGCCTGGGATAGTCACCCCAGTGGTAATTCCAGCCCTGCCTTGAATCATCATCCTCCGTCTGTACCCACATGCCTGCAGTGCTTGCCCACTGCTCCCCATTACCTGGCTGCCTCCTATCCCTGTCTAATCACCATCTCTGATTCTATTTGTAATGTGCCTCTTACTGTAAAATCTTTGTGTCATACACAACATGCATGTGTGTGAGACAGATGGGCCTGGAGTTAGCTCTCCTGATCAGAGCATTCCAGTTTCGACCCTTCATTGGTTTGTATGTCCAGCAGAGATGGGTTTAGGCAATCTTGGACCTTAAGATAGTATTTGTAGAAGCACATAAGTGATTCAGGAACCTAAGTCCTTTGATTGCGGGGGGAGAAGTGTCACTTTTCAAAATGAGATTATGGCTTCTAAAAGCCCTTTGCCAGTTTTGTTCCTAATACACACCCCAGCAACTGGGTTGTATCTTTGTGAGTTGATGAACCAATCCTGGTGCACTTTGCTACCTGCCACCCCCAGAGAAAAGGGCCTTCAAAGCTAATACTGCATTGAAATGAATGGAACCGCACTCTAGGGATGTAGCTATAATAGGTGCAGCTGCACCAGGACACATGAGCATTGGGGTCCCATCTGCCCTAGTGCAGCTGTGTACTGTGCTACTGCCCAGGTGCCCAGAGTTTGGGGGGCAGGAACTCATCATCATCACTGGCAATCCCTGGCAGTTGAGGATGATTGTCTTCCATATATTGCCTTATTTATGGGTCTGAACATGACTGACAAGGCCAGTCTGGGAGTGACAAATTCTATTACTGATCAGGCATGTGATTCTGAGTGAGGTAGACGATTCTGGGTTCCGATTTTGGTCCATGACATTCTGCTTTCACCACGCCCGCTTTTCCATCTCCTGTTGTTGTTGTGAGGTTTAAAAGTATTGAAACCCTTGTAGTAGTCTCTTCCTCCATTTGGCACAGTCCTGGGTGATGGTCTCCCATGAATTGGCATCAGTGTTACATTTTTTCAGATTAGCCTTAAGGACATGCTTGAAATGCTTTCTCTGCCCTCCCCTTTGAATGCATGCCTTGACTGAGCTGGGAGAATAAAACCTGCTTCAGAAGTCTGGAGTTGGATATCTGAACAGCGTAGCCAGCCCAACAAAGTTGATGACGAAGGACCATTGCCTCAATGCTCGTGATATTTGCTTTTGAGAGGACACTAATATTGGTACACTTATCTTCCCATGGATTTCAAAGTTTGTTCCACACACAGCATTGATGGTACTTCTCCAGCAACCTAAGCCTCCTGTATGTTGTCCACGTCTTAGCTCCATATAATAAGGTGCATGGATGGATTCACAGGGGGGGGGCTCAGGAGGCTTCATCCCCCCCCCTTTTGTTTTGGCTTTCATTTTCATTGGTTTCAAAGGAAAACACATTTTCAGCTGTAACTTGATTGTTTTTCATTATATGTAGCTGAAAACTGGGCTGCATATACCTCCAATGGAAGGCATTAAGTGTACCAAATTTCACAAGGATTGAGTAAGGGAATCCAATTTTAGAAGCAATTGAATTATTTTATTTTGCAAAATCCTTCATATACATTCTTAGCTGTAATACATTATTAACTGTATATACATAATACACAATAATATACATTCTTAGCTGTAACTTCTTTGCCTCATATCTAATGTAGATGACACTTGGCAGGTTTACACCCCTTCCCATATTTACTATCTTTGCCAACTTTCAGAAGTATTGGATAAAGGGTCCTGTTGGTATAAGCAATTAACATATAAATGTATATCTGACTAACATCTTTGTAGTTCAACCAGTGTACATGAAATTTGGCAGGGCTGTATATCACACTTTCATTATCCTCTCTGCCACATATCAGAAAGATGTGATAAAGGGTCCCAATTTTATATTCCTGCACAGCATATGCAGAGAAGGAGCCTATGCCAGGGATTCTCTTATGTCACTGTGGTGGTATAAGATCGATTGGTGATGCCAATTGGCCAGCAGACAAGTCAACCAAATATCCTCATTCTGTGCTGTGACCATCCCAACATCTCTCCCCGACTTGTTACTGGAAAGTCAGAAGCATCTGTTTAGGAAAGAGTCAATAGAGATTCTCTTATGTCCTCTGTCACAGTACTGTAGGATGTGATTGTGATGATAATTGACCAGCCTGGATGTGTAAACTATGTCCCCTGATTTCTGGGATGCTATTGCCAAAGTCACAGTTATGTCCTTTATGCCCTTATGCCCACCTCAGGGCCGCCCCCTATGCCTGCCTCAAAGCCACTACCACTTGGTCCTGTAAAACTGGAAGCATGCAGTAATTGGCCAATGAATGTGTCTGTCAGTCTTTTGGTTTGCTCCACATCCTCCCTCCTACAATCTCTCTCCCCCTTCCATGCAGGGTGCCTCCTCTGATTGGCACTGCATGTGCTGCTATTTATCTGAATAATGGTCATTACAGGGACAACATCAATTGCTTATAAAATTGGGTCCCTTTACCAAATTGTTCTGTAGTTTGGCAGAGATGGCAGGAAAGGTATGTGATACATTCCTGCCAAATACCTATTAAACAGGATGGAATATACAAATGATACAGCTGGAACTGTATTTTCAAGTTAATGTCTTATACCATCAGGACCCTTTATCCAATCTTTCTGAAAACTGGCAGGAGTGTTAGGCTTATGGAGGGACATAATATTCACAGGTGTAATGCAAATTGGTTGCAAGATAAAGAAGTTGTAGCTATGAATGTGTATGGAGCTTTTATGAAAATCACAACATTCAATTGCTTCTAAAATTGGTTTCCTTTACCTAATAAATTGGTACACAGTGCCCTCCATTGGGGGTACACCCTCCCCATGTTTAATCAGAATTGAATAAGAAATAAAAGGTTACAGCCAGAAATATGTTTTTCAGGTTTTTCCCTTTATTTCAAAAACAAAATGTAATTTTTGTTTCTATTTTTGTTATTATTATTTGCCATTTTTGATATTGCAATAACGATAATGAAAACAACAATGTTCATTATCATTATTGTAATAATGACAATGACATGCACACCCCTACAAGGGGGCATGATTTGCCCATCTCTCTTTTATTGTTCTCTTTGGGTATGGAGTGCAGTGGGGATTTGCTTCTTACCTGATTGGCTTGTAAGGGGGCATTTCCCCCCTCTCTTTTACTGCCCTCTTTTGCACAGTGAGGATTTGCCCCTCATCTACTTTGGGCTTAAGGGGGCATTTGCCCCTCCCTGATTTATTTCCCTCTTTGGCATGGGGTACAATGAGGATTTGCCCCTAGACTTTGTATTTTCCTGTAGTGAGACTAGGGGAAGGGGTTATTTAACCATCTGTGTTTGATGCCCACTTTCAGGCGGCAACTGGAGCCCAGCTATCATATCCACTGCTCCACTGAACCTGAGTCCCCCTTCCCTGTTGGAGCTGTGGCTTGGGGGGTTTCCCATGGCTTTGGGGTGGGGGATAAAGTGGCCTAACTCTGTTGCTCACTTGGTAGGGGATGGGGCTAGAGGTGGGGCCTGCTCATCTGGGCGGAGCTATACTAACTTTGGACTTCAGCCCCCCCATCCACATCACTTCTGGATCCACCCTTGAGGAGGGTATCACGACTGCCTGATAAATCAAAAGCTTAGTTTTGAGACTTCGAACACTCATCTCCTCAGGAATCCAAAGGCTGTGCTTGCACATTTGAGGAGGTGTTGGATTTCTTTGTTGGTGGCAGTTTTCTGCAAGAGATGGCTACCGAGATACAGGAAGTACTCAATGTTCTCTAGCGTCTCACTGGAGATATAAATTGCTGAGGTCGGAGACTGCTCATTAGGATCGTGCTGGTGAAGGACCTTAGTCTTCTGAATGTAGAGCACTGATGATTGCCTGAAGGTAGGCAGGGCCTACCTGAGTGGGTACATGTGTGTGTTGGAATGTAAGGGGGCAGAGCTTGGCAGTCTCAAGGAGTGCTAAGCAGCCTCATCAGGCAGTCCTTCCCCACCCACCCCAGAGTGCTTAAGGGAGCCTGCAAGGAGAGTCTACCTGGCTGTCCTACCACCTGGTCCCTACATCTGCTGGCTCCTGCCTCCCCACTCTTCCCTGCCCCAGTGACCTCAAGAACCCCCCTCCCTCATGCTCCAGCAGCCCTGGTCTCACCCCCCGGGACCCTGCCATCAACCACTCACCTCTTCCCCGGCCTCCTTATTCCTCCTCTCTTCCCCCTGGCCTGGCTCCTGTAGCACCCACCTCCAGGCTCTGGCGACTGACCACTGCTGCCCCAGGGATGGATGGCAGGCATTCTGTCTTCTGCATCAGGGTCCATCCCAACCAAGCTACGTCACTGACAATAGTCCCTTCCATAGCTATTGTTTCAGGCACTCAGCAGACTGTTCCTGTGTTGGTTACTCATTTCACACTTTCAAGCTTTTCTTTACAAGCATTTTTAAAAGACTGTAATTCTGATCTCCTCACATGATGTCAGCACTTGGGGCTGGAGGTCCAGGCCTATCCTGTGTGTGCTGTGGTAGCCATTCCCCACTCAAGGCTGTAGTAGCTACAATAGGTGCAGATTGTAGAGCTGCACCAGAAGTCTGGAATCCCATGCCAAATGTGTGTATAGACAAATGAGTGATTTGCATCCAGAGAAGACTTGCTAAGTACCTCAGGTTGCAGCTTGAGCAAACTGTGCTTGCTTAGAGCAGTTTGTAATCAGCCTGAGCACCACTAGGAAATTTTCAGAGTGGGTGGGGGAGGGAATTGGGTCAGCACTCTGTCACCAGCCCCCAACAACTCTGAAAATTTTCTAGCAGCAAAGGATCCCATCATGAAGGAAGTTTTGAGAGTGGGGGTGGAGCGCTGGCCCCAATTCCTTTGTAAACCCTGGTGGGTGGATGGGGGTGGGTTCTGGGAACTGGGGTGGTGCTGCTGCCTTTGGTGGGGGTGGGGACATGGGAGTGCCGTTGCAGGCCATCTGCTCCTGAGGCTTATGGCGGTGGCAGCCTGTAGCAAGACTCCTGGCCATCCCAATTCCCCCAGAGGTAACAGCTCCCACTGGGTCCCTCTGGAGCAGTGGCATGGCTCCTGTCCTGGCCACCTCACCAGTGGCTTGCAGCAGGTCTCCTAGCTGGGACTTCTCTACAGCAGCAGCAGCAGCCTGAAGTGGGCGTCTTGCCCCATAAAGGTAAGCTCCACCTTGGAGGCCCCACCCAGTTGCTCTTAGGGGGCCATAGTTGGGACCAGAGCCCAGGCTCTACACAGTATTGCTATGCCTCTTGCTTAATGGAATAATAAAATCCATTAAGCCACTTTCACCCTGAATGATTTAATTTGCAGGGGAAAGGGGTTTGAGGCAGGGGAGGCTCTCTCTCAGGCACTTGAGTGAGGAGGTGGCGAAATGCCTATAGGTGATGTCTGCCTAAGATCTCCTGCCTTCTGATCTAGTCGGATGCCAGTGATCTGACAGAAGTCTAACTGCGGATGGCCCAGGTTATTGTTAGTGGTGGTGTGTGGAATGTGAAGGATCTTCAGGTTCAGGGAGGATGGTTATAGAGAGAGTCTGTGTGCCATTAATCTGATCCATTGCTATAAATGGAATAGACAGAGGACATGAAAACTTTGCAATAATAGACCCTTTCACACAGCAATAAACGAAACATCTCTTAAAGTTTCAAACATTTCAGAGTTTAGTTTTTAAATACTCTCAGCGTTAATAGGGGTGTCAGAAGAAAGGGATGGGGCACCTGCACTGGGTCAGAAATGAGACTTCTATGAATCAAAGCAGATCCAGCTTCCCTCACCCCAGCTTCCCTCACCCCAAAAATATAATCACAACAATAACAATAATAATTAATTACCCCCAATTTATGCCACTGCCTTCCACAGAGGGCTCCCTTGCCTGCATTTACAGGAAGAGGGGAACCAGAAAGGGATGGAATGTGCTCTTGGGGCAGGAGGGGATGGATGGGACACAAGGATAGAGATGAAGTAATTCAAGTGATCTCTTTTATTGAACCAGCTTCTGTTGGTGAGAATACACAAGCTTTGGGACCACACAGAGCCCTTCCTCAGACCTGTAGTGTAGCAAGTCAGAAATATATACACTGAGGAAATTCAGGACAGGCAGCAGATGAAGAACCAACAAGGATAGGAAGGGAAGGGGCTCCAGCAAGGTGGGGGGACATTCCATCTTCTGACCCAGAGCCCATTTCACCTAACTGTGCCTCTGGCCCTGTTCCAAGGTGCAGTGTGATGCTGGGGTTCCCAGCCCCCCTGTGGTCCCCTGCTTACTATATAAAGCTTTGTTAATGCCCCCCAGCCTTTAAAGGTAAGTGGCACCCAGCACCTGCCCTGCACTGCTCTCCCCTCCTCTTCTGCTGCTCTGACTTTCACTCTGCTTCCTTAACAATTCTTGACTGTCAGGAGACATATGTTTCTTGCTGACCTACTTTGCCTTCTCTATGGATCCGGAAAGTCAGCAAATACAAGGCAAGGGATGCAGAACCAAAGCAATCAAAGCTCTAGAGAGGGTGAGCAGACTTGGCAAACCCCCAGTACGGGAGAGACTGATGCTCCGGTTGATCAATTGTGTACAAATCTCTGTGCAAAAGCCTAATGAAATGACTAGAAGCTGAGACAGAGGAGCACCTGGCTTTTGTGAGAGGAATGAATCAGCCATATGTGCTCTAATTAGGATGGCTCCTAAGTTGTTGCAGGGTCAGGCCTAAGGGTAAGGGGACTGGGGTAACTCCCAGCAGAATACAACCTCCCTAAGGAGCAGGTTAGTCATGGGCAAGTGTCTGCATCCTAATGGGGCTAGTTGGCCAACAAGCCTAGTGCTCAGCTGAGCGTGGTAGAAAACTGTAAGTCAGCAGAGGAGCAACAGCCATAAAAGGCTGAGCTGAAAGCTCAAGGCTGGCTGGCTGGCTAGACAGGAGGGAGTGGGGGCTAATACTGGACTCTGCTAGACTGGATGGGGCAAAACAGCCTAAAGGAGGGGACCAAGGGCCAACAAGAGGGGAGCAGAGCAGGAAAGGTGAGGATTACCAGGTGCAGGGGATGGGGTATAGACTTTCCTGAGCAGGTGCAGATGTGCCAAGTGGGGAGATGGAGCCCAGCAGGTCTACCAGGTGGGAATCCTCTACAAATAAAGCACTAGGGCCCCGCCTCCCTGCTTCAGTGTGCACCTGCTCACTAGGGAAGCTCTGCTGCCTGCCCCCCTGGTGGTTCAACCCCACTATTTGGCCCTGGTGATCCCTGCCCCCTCCACTCTTTCTCTTCCAGGAGCCCCAGTCTGGTGATGCCTTCCAACTCTGCTCCATTGACCTATCCGACCATTGTGAGGGAGGGGAGAAATTTTGTAAATATTTTTAATTAATGAAGTAACTATGTAACTCACTCCTTAAATAATGAGCATCATACATTGTCCAAAAGTCTTCCCATTTTTCATAGACAACATTCTTTCAGCCACTTTGATATGCAGCTACTTCTTGGCTGGAAAACAACAACTGTTTAACAGCACAGCAAAAAGATATGATGTTTTAGCAGAGGATTTTTTTTTTTAAAAAAGTAGTCTAATCTTTCCACCTTTACATTTTGCAAACATTTTCAAAACTTTTGCAAATATTTTCCTAAATTCTGCAACCAGCAAATCCAACTTCTGCAAGCAGAAAATCTGCATTCTGCACGCAGACTTAATTAGGTAAATTAAGAAAACAGCAAAAATTATGCATGATTTTTATGCAAATGGGTTTCCCAGCTGCCATTCCATCTATTTGGGACATTGTATATCTTTTTAAAAAACCTACAAGATATACTAAAGGTTATTGTGGTAGGGGTGGGTGCCAGTGAGGTATTTTGTGGTTTTATCTCCATTAGATGGTCATGAGGGCTGAGTTCAGGGCCCTGTTGTGCAAGGTAAAGTTCAGATACACAGCTTTTACGTCCACGTCTCTATGGTTCTGGAGGACCTGTATGCAGAGGCTGTACATGCAAGGTAATTGACAGCACACAAACACATGGGCACACGTTCACCCACATTAGCCCACGTGACGAGTTCCACATTCTCCAATACCCTGCCATATAGGTGGTGGGGAGATGTGGTGGCCATGTGATGGGTGGGGGTGAACACCTAATGAATGACCAAGAGAACATTCGCTCATTGAGAGCTATCATGTCATTTGTTAACGGCAGGGACCCGTGTTCAGTGCTGTTTTCTAATTGGCAACAGCCGATGAGCCCTGGTTAACACCCAGTGTGTCCTGATACACACTGCCACTTTCTGGATGAGTTTACAGTCCTAGCAAATGAGACAGCCAATGGTGGGGGAAGGGAAGATGATTAATTCTGTTTTACTGATAGGAAAGGCGATATTTTTTCAGTTATCATGAATTTCATTATTTCTGTGACATTTACCAAAAGACGTGATATGAAGTACCCTGTGAAAATCCCCGTTTCTGGACTAATTGTGTAAATATACATTTCTAGTATTTAAAAATACAGTAAGTGCTTGCTTTACTGACACACTACCTGCCACACATCATCCAGTTTCATTTGCTTCCCATAGATGGTTGAACACATCAGTGATCACACAGATTTTCTCTAAAATGCCTTCAGCCAAAAAGCTGTAAGCTGCATCAAAGACTGGACATGTGTCTCCTGATTCTCCTCTTTAATTTTGCAATTTTTATTTATCTTTGGGGAAAAAAGCACAGATGGTGAAAATAGTGTTTTTTAAAGGTGGGTGTATATTGAAATTTAGAGTTACTGCAAGTGCTAAAGAGTATTTGAGAACATTTGCTGTATAAAAAGGAAAAAATATAGATCTTCAATGTGATATGGCTATTTTTCAACTTCCATAAATATCTATTTTTAAAATTTGAGATATCTGTTTTTAGATCATGAGAGGTCACGAATCAACCAACTTTTTAATTGTGAAAAAAGATGCAGCCCTCCTTCCCTGATACGGAATGGAGGCAGATGCTAAATGGACAGATTGTCAAAAGAGCCCCAGCTTGCTGGCAGACACACAGCAGTTTTGAAAATCTGCCCATAGGTGTCACCATGAAAGCAGAGCTCTTGAGAAATTCTATACTTGACAAATCCAGAAATAAGTGACTTGCCCATGCTCACACAGGAAGTATATGCTGGATGCAGAAATTTAACCCAGGTTTTCCTAGTCCTGGTGTCTTACCTATCCCTGGTGACTTGCTTATCCCTAAGGACATATCCACTCCTCTTTGGTGGCTGGGTTAGTTATAGAGCCATGGTAGTGGCTCTATAGTTAAGGCGGCTGCAAGGTCTCATTGAATAGCATCTATGGTGTTTAATGGGAGACATCGGGGCAAAGACTTCCAGTTGGCGGTCTGTGTTTTGATAGAGCGTATAGAATTGTAGCTGAGTATAAGTTATTTTAATGGCTGGATTCTGTGAAGGAAGGTGTCTAGTTGACCCTATAGTGCTTGTCAGCATGGGCGGTGCGGGTCTTTTAAAGACTGCCACCACCACAGCTGTGCACAGGACTGTGTCCTGGCTCCAGTCCAGCTGACTGTAGGGCTGCCTCAATGCCTGCAACAAGCACCCACCCACTGGCCTGCCCGAGTCCGCAGCCTGGGTGGGGGGGGTGGAGGCGGAGGAACTACCCCTGCCCCCGCCACTCAGCCACCTGCTGCATGCCTGCTTGGGTATTCCTGGCCCTGCCCGCCACAGCAACTGCCTGCCCTGCATGCTGCTGCTTTCACGACCCCCTGACTACAGGCTTCAAATGTTCCGCTGTATGGCTCTCCGCGCACGTGTGCATGCTGGAACTACCTATTCTCTGAATATGAAATGCTGGGAAATGTAGTTCCAGCATGCCAGGTTCAGGAATTGGCTGGCCTCTGTGTGTGCACGCATGCGGAGAGATGCACAGCATGTGGGACCTCCAAACAGCAGCAGGCCAGGCAGCAGCAAGTTCATGTGGGTAGGAGGGCTGGCTTGGGCCAAACGGAGTGTGCGCTGTGCGGAAGTGTGATCTGTGTGTGTTTATTTATTTATTTATTTATTTAATAACATATTGTGCTCCCTCCAGCTGAATGGCAGCTCGGGGCGGCTCACAAATACAATTAAAACAATCCATAATATAAAAAGGGGTTACTTAAACAATATAAAACAAACTATAAAAGAGGTAAAAGCACTGGCAAACATCCATCCCCCCACACACTTACCACTCCCTCCCCCAAAAGCCCAGACAAACAGCCAGGTCTTATGTGCCCGACGAAAGGCCAACAGGCTGGGAGCCAGGTGAGATTCCTCTGGGAGGGAGTTCCACAGTCATGGTGCGACCACCGAAAATGCCCTCTCCATCGTGGCCCCCCAGGTTCACCCAGGGGACCTCCAGGAAGGTGCCCCTGGCAGATCGCAGAGGTCACTCCACGGCCCGGGGAGTGAGGTGGTCACTCAGGTAGGAGGGGCCCAGACCGTGAAGGACTTTAAAAGGTCAAAACCAGCACCTTGAATCAGTCCTGGAATGCTATAGGCAGCCAGTGCAGAGCCCGGAGCACTGGTGTAATGTGCTCCCTATGGTGTCCCTGTCAGGAGGCGGGTCACCGCATTCTGCACCAGCTGCAGCTTCTGAGTCATCACCAAGGGCAGCCCCACATAGAGTACGTTGCAGTAATCTTGCCTTGAGGTGATGAATTCATGGATGAGGGTGGCCAGGTCAGAGTTTGAAACATATGACTGGATCCTATGCATAAGATGTCATTGGCGAAATGCTCCCTTTGTCACTGCCTCCACCTGACGATCCAAGTGGAGGCCAGTCCAACAGGACCCCCAAACTCTGCACTTGTGGGGCCAGCATAGGGAGGATCCCCTCCACAAGGGGAGCCATCGTCTCCGCTGCCCTACCCACCAACATCACCTCCGTCTTATCTGGGTTCAGCTTCAGTCTGCTCAGCCTCATCCAGTCACTCACTGCTGTCAGGCACTGGGAAAGCACCGAGACTGCAGGACCTGGGTTCCTTGAAAAAGAGAGGTACAGCTGGGTGTCATCAGCATATTGATGGCAACGCACACCAAACCATATCACAACCTCACCCAAGGGTTGCATATAGATGTTAAATAACAATGAAGACAGGATCGAACCTTGTGGTATGCCACAAGCGAGATCCTGGAGGTTAGATGTTTCTTCCCCCAGCACCACCCTCTGGCTTCTCCCCAAGAGGAATGATCGGAAACATCCTAAGACAGTCCCACCCCCACCCCACTCCAGGGTCCATAGCCATCTCAAAAGCAACCCATGGTCCACTGTATCAAACGCTGCCGAGAGATCCAATAGGACCAAAAATGCTGAATGTCCTAAATCCATCTCTCGGCAGAGGTCATCTACCAAGGCCACCAATGCAGTCTTGGTACCATATCCTGGATGAAAACCTGATTGAAAAGGGTCCAGAAAGCCGATGCTATCTAGATGGCCCTGGAGCTGCTGCGCCACCACCCATTCAATAACCTTCCCTAAAAAGGGGAGGTTAGAGACAGGCCGGTAGCTAGCGAGTGAGTCAACATCCAATGATGATTTTTTGAGCAGGGGCCACACCATCCCCTCCTTGAGGCAGTCCGGCACCCTGTCCTTCCCTTCCGAAGGGAGGCATTGCTCACTCCTGCCAGCATTGGTCCCAAAGTCTCCCTGGAGGCTCTCACCAACCAGGACGGGCAAGGATCTAATTCACAAAAGGTGGCCCTAACAGACCCCAGAACCCCCTCAACATCAGCCGGTGTCACTTCCTGAAACTGATCCCCAAAAGATGGATAACCCTCGACTCTCCTCCTTCTGCATCAATCCCGGCCCCGAAATCATGCTGAATTAGAGCGATCTTATCTGCAAAGTAGTTTACAAACTCCTCACGGTGGGCTTGGGAAACTCCCCCCTCCAGGCAGAGGGAGACCGGACTGAGTAGCCAGAAAAGCCACCCAGAAAAGCTCTGCTGGATGCAACTTTGCAGTGGCTATGCAGGCGGCAAAGAATTCCTTCTTTGCCATCCTCATGGCCACAGCATAGGACTGCAAATGGGTCCGATGCTGCAGCCGATCGAATTCAGCACATGAGTGGCACCAGCAATTCTCTAACCACCGTCCTTCCTGCTTCAAACACCGCAGCTCCTCAGTAAACCAAGGAGCTCTACAGTGACAAAGTGGCAGGAACTGATACCTCAGAGTCACCTGATCAATGACCTCACACAGCAAGGTGTTCCAAGCTAGAACAGGGTCATCAACTGAGCAGCCTTCAAGGTCTAAGGACACCACCCCCACCCCCGGGCTTCCTGGAACCGCTGCGGTTCCATCTGTCTCTGGGGGCGGACCAATCTAATAGGTCCGGCCTCTTTCCAGGGGCTGCCACGTGCTAGGAGCCTGGTCTGCAGGAGGTAATGATCCATCCATGACAAGGGCATAGAACTCAGTTCCCCCACTACCAGATCACCCGCCTCAAGGCCAGAGCAGAACACCAGGTTGAGTGTATGCCCCCCCCCCTCATGCGTGAGGCCACTAACCATCTGGGACATTACCATGGCAACCATGAACTCACACTCCGCCCCCACAAGGCCAGTACCCGCATGAATGTTGAGATCCCCCAGGACCACAATCCTCGGGGAGCGCAACACCACACCCAACACCAGCTCTGCTAGAGCGGAGAAGGATGCTGCTGGGCAGGAAGGAGCACAGTACACCAGCAGCACCCCAATTCTATCCCTGGACAACTCAAACACAAGGTGCAGGGCCTCGATCCCTGGGATTAACTGCACCGGATACCTCATAGCAGTCCAATACTCCTTAAAAACCATAGCTACACTGCTCCCCCCACCCCCATCCCCTAAGTCGGGAGTGGTGTTGCATGGAATACCCCGCCAGAACAAGTTCCACCAAAATCAGACCTGCCTCCCCATCCAGCCAGGTCTCCGTGAAACATGAAAGGTCTGCAGCCCGATTCAGGATCATATCCCGGATCACTGATGTCTTATTGACTACAGACCTCGCATTCAAAAGCAGCACCAGCCCAAGGGACCTTAGACCGTGATTAATTTCCCCATCTGAGGGGGGGGAGCTGACCCTGGGGACAGGCACCAACCACCTTGCCCCCCAGGTCATCCAATACAATCGCCCCCCTAGACCATATCTCCCAGGTCCTACAGCGACCCCTATGGCTGTTCCCCCACCACCATCTACTCCAACCCAGTCGCAGCCATAGGCTGCTGCATCCAGACCCTGGGTGAGACCCTCCCCCTCCTTCCTTAACCCCCACAGAACCATCCCCCCAGTCCCCACCACGTGCTGCCACCAAGTGGTCCCTTACAGGAGCAGCCCCCCCACTCACACCGGGGAGCCCACCGGTCCAGAACCCACCCCTCTCCCTAACCCAATTCCCATTTCCCTCAGGGGTTGAAAACCTGGCTCCCAGAGCCATTTCCCAACCCCCCAGTTGTCTCCTACCTCCCAACCACCAACTCCAAGTAACCCCTGTCCAATTAAACAGTTCCTCAACCCCTCCTCGTGCCCCACCGAGGGCCACATGTTTGACGCGCGCCCCAGGCGCGCACCTGCAGAAAGCCCTCCTAGGCTGAAAGTCCTGACTGACCCCCCTCCACACTCCCCGAAGGGAAGGGGACCCGTTCTTTCTGTCCCAGGGTTGCTAGGGGCCCAGTCTGGCAGCAGGGTGGACAGAAGCAACCGCAGTGGTGAAAACAGTCTCCCGCCTCCCCCAACATGCTACCACAAGCCCTACTATTGTTCAGCCCTTGTAGGGGCCGGCCCAACTGGAAGCCGCTGCGGGGATCCCAGGCCCTGCTGCCTCTGCCACTGGGAGAAGGGTGTGAGGATGAAGATGTAGGTCTCCAGCCGCCACCGCCACAACCACCTGCGAACGGCCTGCCAACAGGACTTCGCCCTTTGGCGGTGCCCTTTGGTTGCCGCCCACTGGACAGCAGCACCCTCTTGTGGTGGTTACCTGGGAGTGTGTGCTGTGTGGAAGTGTGTAAGAATGAATAAGTGCTGTTTGGAAGTGTGCTGTGTATGTGTGGTGTGTGTGCTGTTTGGAAGTGTGCTGTGTGCATGTGTGTGTACTGTTTGGAAGTGTGCTGTTTGGAAGTGTGCTGTTTGTGATGAATGAGTGCTGTTTGGAAGTGTGTGTGCTCTGTTTGTTTGAAAGTGTGTGTGTGAGAATGAATGAGTGCTACTTGAAAGTGTGCTCTGTGTGTGTGTATTTGTATGTGTGCTGTTTGGAAGTGTGCTGAGTGTGTGTGCGTGTGTGATGTTTGGAAGTGTGCTGTGTGTGAGAATGAATGAGGGTTGTCTGGAAGTGTGCATGCTGTTTGAAAGTGTGTGTGCACTGTTTGTTTGAAAGTGTGTGAGAATGAATGAGTGCTACTTGAAAGTGTGCTCTGTGTGTGTGTGTGTGTGTGTATGTGTGGTGTGTGTGTGTGTGTGTGTGTGAGCGAGAGAGAGAGAGAGAGAGGTGAGTGTGGGTGAGAGGGGATTGCTCCCTCCCCCCCCCAATGGCTGTCCCCTCTCACCCCCCATCCCACTCCCCCTGCTTCCCATGACTCCTGGAGGGGAAAAGGGAACCACCACCCAGCCCAAGGAGAGGCCCATCCCCACCAGAATATTTGTGCTGTCCCCTCCTGCCTTGTGATCTAAGCCTGCCTGGCTCTGACTGACCTCCAAATCTTCCAGAAGTCCCAGGCCCAGCAGCATCTGAGGTAAGGGCCACCCGATGAAGCAAATACCTTTTCCCCTCCTAAGCTCGTTTGCACTGCTGCACCTCTCTGTGGGGCTTGGGAGTAGACTGGGACCATCTGGGGGAGGGTTTGGGGAAGGATACTGGGGGAGGGGTTGTTTCCTTTTTGATCAGATTTTGGGTGCTTTGGTGCTTGAGAGCCCTAAATCCAGTAACTGGAAAGAGGTCAGATAAAATCTTGCTGAGGGATGCATTTGGCCTCTGTGCCTGAGGTTCAGTTCCTCACCCCTGCTTTCATGGGGGTGCTGTGGCCCTGTGGGTGGTGTTTGATCTACATTTGATCAGCCGGATCTGTTTGAACTTCTGCGTTGGGAGTGTAATAGGGATGTGCTAAAGAGAAGGAGAATTCAGGCCATGGATCTGTGCCATGGATGATCTGTCCCTGTCCTTGTGTGCATGCCCTCAAGTGTTTTAAATAAAAGCTATTGCCTTTTAAGCATATAATATGAGCTGTGCTCGTAGCCCACTGGATCTTGAAAATTGTACTTTACGCCTGGACCCCGGGAAAGGCAAGGATATCTGGGTTAAGGTGGTCCAAACTAAAGACCATAAAGGGGCAAAGAGTGAAGGATATTTGTGTGGGCCAAAGGACTGGGCTGAAGGCCTACTGTGAAAGGGCTTAAGGTTGAGAGCCGGCATGCCCTGGTTAAGGTTGAGCCCCGACTGGTAAAAGGTACAGTGTAAAAGAAGGGGAAATTACATAGACAAAAAACCTTTGCTTTAAGAACCTAGTTAAGGCAGCATTCCAATTATACTCAAACTCTAACATTACAGTAAATGGTCACGTTAAGGCAGACAAAAAAGCTTTGGTTTAAGAACCTAGTTGAGGCGGCATTCCAATTATACTCAAACTCTAACATGACAGTAAATGGTCACGTTAAGGCAA
>QEPC01013369.1:776258-807243 GCA_003113815.1 Sphenodon punctatus
ATTTAAGCTGCCACTCTAGCCCCAGGACCCACCGTCATGGGTCTGGGGCCATCATTCCTCGCACAGAGGCGATGTCTTTCAACTGCATCAAGGAACAGCCACTCCAGTCCCAGGACCCACCGTCAGGGTTCTGGGGCCAAGTTACAGGCAGGGAGGACTGTGGCCAATACCTAGAAGCTGCCACTCTATCCTCAGGACCCACCATCATGGGTCTGGTGCCATCATTCCTCACACAGAGAGCCTTTTTCCGAACGCCCAAACTGAACCGAGCACGACCGAACTGAACGGCCAAACCCGAATGCTGCAACCGAACCGAACGTCCGAACCGGACCGAACCGAACCCAACGACCAAACCTGAACTATGATCTGTTCGCCCATCCCTATTAACTTGACGTTGATTTCTTATTGTAAAGCTTTTAGCTTTTTTTTACTCTGAAGCTGGTATGTGCATTTACTGAAACTAGTTACAGGATTCTAGAGCACTTGTCTGTTAAATATAGAGGCACCTGCCATAATAAATTTCCTATGATCTGGGAATAGCCCCAAATGATAGCTCCACACTTGAGAATTGGGCTTGGTGTGTTTGGCCCAACACACATTTCTTGGCAGTGCAGTGTGAGTGGCCATGAGTGGGTGCTGTGTGGCTCATGGGAGCATGCATCCCCCTGCTCGACCTTCAGACAGGCAGTCTGATGAGTGATTCCTGGGTGACCATGCATGATAGCATCTCTTTTTAAATTAAAACACCCTTTGAGAAGGTGGCCAGCAGGGGGCCAAAAGAGCATTGCTGCCTGAAACCTGGGCTCTGAGGGAATGGGAAGAAATCCACCTCCATTGACCCTCTAAACTCACTTAAGCCCAGGGCTGGCCTTACCGCGGGGCGGCTAGAGGCGGCCGCCCAGGGCCCCGCCCCTTAGGGGCCCCTGCGCTGGTCCTGCGATTGGGCTGTTGGGTTTTTTAATAAATATTTTGGGAGGCTGCGGCCTTTGGGCAGCATGCATTCTCATTGGAGTTATATGATGTGTGGTGGCGTGGGGCCCCGGCCTGCCACTGCCCCACCCACCACGCTGCTCCCGCGGAGTCCTCCCTGTCCCTCCCTCCTGCAGCACTGGGCCCCACATGTTTCCAGAATTCCAGCCATTCCTTGCCTGCCGGCCTGGCTCCACCTCCTCACTCCCTCACGTCCGTCCCCGCTCCGGAAGTTGCTTTATGCAACTTCCTGGTGTGGGATTCAGAACACTTGGTGCCATTGGCGGCTGGTGGGGGTCATGCTGTGGGGGGCCAGGTGGCTCCTCAGTTGTATCGGGTGGCGGTGCGCCCACTGAGTGAAGTCAGGCAGGCGGATGAGGAGCCGGGCCTGGCAGGACGGTTGGAGCAGTAACCCTCTGATGGCTGCCCCCACGGCTCCTGGAGGGGGAAAGGGAGTCACCCCCCTGCCTAAGGAGAGGCCCAGCAGAACGTTCCTGCTGTCTCCTCCTGCTTAGCAACCTAAGCCTGTCAGCCTCCAGCCCTCCCAGAAGACCCAGGCCCAGCAGCAGCTGAGGTAAGGGTCACCCAGCCAGTACCTCTTCCTCCTCTTTCTTGATATGTGCTCATTTGTGCTGCTACACGCGTCTGTGGGGCTTTGTGAGTGGAGTGGAGCCATCTGGGGGATGGTTTGGGAAGGGGCTGGAGGGTGCTGTGATTGTAGGGGAGTTGTTTCTTGTTTGATATGTTTAACTGGGTTTTTAGTGCTTTGGTGCTTGAGATCCTTAAATCCAGTAACTGGAAAGGGGTCACACTGACAAAGTTTTGCTGAGAGCTGTGTTTGGCTGCTCTGGGCCTGAGGTTCAGTTCCTCATCCCTACTTTCATGGGGGGTGCTGTGACTGTGTGTGGGTTGTTTGATTTATGTTTGATCAGCTGGATCTATGTTTGAACTCCTGTGTTGGGAGTGTAATAGGAATAGAGAAAGAGGATTCAGGCCATGGATAATCAGTCCCCATCCATTGTGTGCATGCCCTCCTGTGTTTTAAATAAGTCTTTGCCTTTTAACCATATCTGTAGCCTGAGCTCCCTTTCATCTAAACCAGATTTAAATGTTCTTTGGAGCACATTGTACTGACAAGTTAAAAATAACTTATATGACAATTCTCTAATTGTCAAAGGGAAGTGGGTGGGGCCTTGGAAAATGGGATGGGCCACATGAAAGTGGGAGGAGCCATGGGAAAGTGGGCGGGCTGTGGAAAGTACGTGGAGCTGAGGGGCCCCCGTATTTTGTGTTCGCCCAGGGCCCCGCAATTTCTAAGGCCGGCCCTGCTTAAGCCCCATGAAAATCAGTGCATTCAGAAGCAGAAAATGAGCTCTTCCCCGAAATCCAAAAATTTAAAGGCACTTTTAGCAAAGAAGGGTGCTACAAGCTCATTGTGGGGGGAGATCTCACAGACCCCAATCAAAGAAATGGCAGGCAGACCAGCTCCAAAGGACAACGTTGCAGAAAAACCTTTGGTTACCAAAGAAGAGTTTGAGAAATTGGCCTATGATTTAACCCCTAGAATCAGGACCCTGAAAGAGGATCTGACAGCCAAGATCCAAGAAATTATGGAAAAAGTTGCAGACTTGTGAATTAAGTGACTGTCCTTGAAACTGCCTTTGTAGAAGCAGATGACCGAGAAATAGGTTTGCAGGAATGTGTCGCTTCCCTGGAGCCGAGGAACAGAGATCTGGAATTAAAGGTGGATGACACTGAGAACAGAGAGAGAAGAAACAACATACGAATCAGAGGTTTGCCTAAGAACGCTGGATGGGGCAACCCCATCTTGTATGTAGAAACTTTAATAACAGAAGAGCCAGATCTGGAACCTGGGGTCAAGTGGACAGAGCACACAGAGCATTATACCCTGTATCTCCGGATAGGACAAGAGGCCTGATTGTCAAACTGCATCACTTTCAACAGAAGAAAATGGTCATGAAAAAAGTGAGGGATTCAGCCCAAATCTCATACGGAGGAGTCACAAGCTTCAGTTCTTCCAGGATCTTGAGTCCTCACTGACCCTAAAGAAGAGAAAGGAATTAAGAGAAATCACAGCAGCACTCAGAAAAATAGAGATTTGTTACAGATGGGGATTTTCATTTAAATTTTCCATCATTTTCCAAAACCAGTCCAGCATCATGTAATAAGAGACCTGGAAAGAGGAAAGACTGCTGCAGACTCTGGGAATTAAATTCCAAAATTCAGACTTAAAGGGAGACACTCTGCAAGAAGAATCTTGAAGCACACGATTGGAACAGCACTGGGAAATTAAGAAATACCAAAGAAAGAAGAGGGTAAAAGGAAATAAAAGCCATGAGGAGCAGCTAGACAAGTGAAGAAACGTAAATAAAACTCGGTTAGCCCCCACCCTCCTGTCGTTTTGACATTTGTGTAAGACCTGGCTGTTCCGCCAGGCTTTTGATGAGGGGGAGGGGTAGGGTTTTGGAGGGAGGATGAATTTTTATGATTTGTTTTAAAATTTGTTAATTTATTTTTAAATGTTTTATTGTTAAATTTTTTGTGTTGTTCGCCGCCCCGAGCTGCCTTTGGGCAGGAGGGGCGGGATATAAGTTTTAAATAAATAAATAAAAAATAAAAAACTAAGGCCCTTTTCACACGGGCCCTTGCAGATGTGTGTGGGGGCGGGGTGCCCCTGCGAATGCCACGGTGGGTGGGTGTGCAGTGTGGAGGCATCTGTAGCAACACCACTGGTGGTGGGTAGGGGTGCATGCATGCTCCCGCACTCCCTCCACCCATCACCCATGCACAGAGTAACAGGTGCCAGTGCCCGATACTACATGTGTGGCGATAGGTGTGTGCCCATGGGGAATGGCTGCACACCCACCTCCACCCACCATCGGCGCACACCCATCCTCCCACCCACCACGGCCCATGTGAAAAGGGCCTGAATCAGAACAAGAGGACTCAGATGCCTGAGGGACTAACTCAAGTCTGCACAGAAGAGATCATTGGAGCTCATCAGCTGAGACCAGTAGAACAGTAACGTTAAATGTTTTGCATATTTATATATACATAAAAACAGTTTGAAATTTGATTTAACTGGCAAGGAGGGTGAGAGAAACTCATAGGATTAAGAAGGGGAGGGTGGGGGGAGGGTCCCCAAAGATGGAGAAAAATGGAGGAGCTGGAGAGGAGCCGTTAGTGGTTTAGTGTAATTCCTCCCCATGTACCTCAATTCAGATATAAATCCATTCCCAGGCATGGGAGTGATTCAAGGAGGAGAAGGGATCTACTTTAGACTGCAAAGGAGCAGGATGGGGAAATGGTTTGAGGTTCAGCAGTTAGTTATCCAGGGACTGGGAACAGGGGAAGGGGGGGGGGGGGCGGGGAGCAGTGAGAGAAGGGTGTCTGCAGAGATAGGAATGGAAACATGGGGGAGGGAGGAAGACAGATCAAGATCAGCAAAGAAAATAAAGGCCGCAGAAAGGGTTGTAGGGCAAAATGTGAACAAAGGAGAGCATATAAAAACAAAACATTCAGGGCACAGAATTTAAAAACTGATGTTGTACTGGCAGCAGAATTGGGATACTGCAAATCAGATATAAAAACAGGAAAATGAACACGTGAGAACTTCAGGACCATTTTGTGCATGAGGGGAACCTTGTATAAATTGCTTTTCTTGAAATACAAATGCAATGGCTGTGTTGTCACACACCCCGAAAGGAAGACACAGACACCATTGTATGGGTTAAAACTAGGCCGCACCAATTTTATTAGACCTCGTCGGGTGAGCAGGTTATCCCTCTCTGAGTCCTATTAACCTTAACTATTAACTCTCTATAACTGTGGTAAACTTAAGCGGTCTGATGTTCCTCAGTACCGCGAACTTGCTAACTATACCTGCTGCAATGTCACACCTGTCCAGCGACCCCAGCTGGATCAGGCGGCCCTTGCCTACGGTGACCCAAGGAAGGAGGTGAGGGCAGCTCCCCCGATCCCTGGACCGCCTCTGCTCTAGGGCCTAGGAGCCTGCCCCCCCAACCTGGGTCCGGAGTGATGCTGGCCATCCGAGCACTAGCCTTCACTCGGACCCCACCTCTTAGGGAGATGACCTGGCAGCAGACTATCCTTAACTTCTATCCTAACTAATTCACCGGACCCCTGGCACCAGAGACTGCCAGCTTTGCTTGGCTAGGCTCGACTCTTCCCCGACTCGCCTAGGGCCTGGCTCAACGTTCCCTGTAACGCTTTTAGGTATATTTCTAGCCCCTCATCCGACAGGTGCACGCCGTCGACCTGATACAATTCTGGCCGGGTAAACCTAATCTCCGGGTGTCGTATAACTTGATCACCCATTTCCACAACCAATTTTCCCACCTCTTTGTTAACTTTCCTTCTGGCCCGATCAACTCTACTAGGGCGCACGGCATCCCTCCATCTGATTCATTCAAGCATCTCAGACCATACTATCACAGTACTTGGGAGGATCCTTCTTACCATGAGTAAGTCGTTTGTTATGCTGGTGACCAGGTGCAGACCTGTGTCAACCGGCAAGTTGTTTTCTCCCAGGTGAATTACCAGTATGTCTGGATGCTGTTCTTTTGCAAGTGCGTGGACCAGCGGCAGGAACTAGGTGCATCTCATCCCACTCCGGCCCTTCCACGACACTTCCGCCATGTGGCCCAGGCCCAACTGGGTCCCCCAATATAAGCGTCCCACTCATTTGCCGGCCCAGTACACGATGCTGTGGCCTGCAATCACGACTTTCTGCTGCCAGGTGGGCAGCTCACTTCCTAGGAGGGAATACATACATGTTATCTGATTGATTCGCTCATCAGAAGTCTTCTATTTGTGCTTACTGCCCAACCTCAGTCCCCCGGCCTCATAACTGGACTTTGCGAATATAGGTGCGGTACGCCCCTGATTTCCACCGGTCGATCATTTTGACCTCCTGCTCAGACATCCCTGCCGCAGCTGCACAGCTAGCGGCACCAATCCTGAACGAATGGGAGCCGAACATTTGCTCCAGTAGGTTGAGCCTCCTCAATGACTTCCTCATCACTGCCGAAAACTGATAGCTGGTTAGTCTGGTACCATTCTCATGGACATACAACTGTCCAGAGCCCTCCGGGCATGCATCTAGGTACATTTCAAGTGCCCTGACCAGGTACAGTCTCCCCTATTCTTGCCAACTCTATCTTCTGGCCTTGCCTGCGCTGATCCGTCTTGGATCATCGCAGCCATACAGACAGCCCTTCATCAGTCACCCGTATATCATTGACCCCCACTACAGGGCCCCCTGCTGAATGAGCGGAAGCGGCTGCTAGCTCACCCACCCTTAATGCTCCAAAGAACGCCAGTTTAAATGAACTTTGGAACAGTCTAACTTCAAATCCCGAGAAACACACTCCAGGAAGGGCCTTGCATAATTCACGCAGAATGACTGGCATAATGGGCCACCTCGCATTGCCGCCCTGTGGCGACTCGCAATGCCAACCCTCCAACATCCTCCTCACAAAAAAAACAACAGTTGGTGACTGGAAGCCAACTAATTTGTTATAAAATGCTAGTGCAGCCAACTTCCCCGAGATTGTACCGGGTGACAGCCCTTTTTGCCTCAGGCTGATAGCATATTGCAAGGTCTGGGCCTCCATAATCGGAAACTGGGTACCCCACCCTTTTTCTTCCCTGAAATTCTGGCGCACGCTCAGTGCTTGCAGGTAGGCTGCTCTGGTGCGGGGGGCCAATGAACCCTGCACCGTCTGGAACATAGCTACCGTCCAATGTTCCATATTCCTGGTGGAAGATCCTCTGACTCCCTCCTGGCCTCCGGTGCCAACTGTCTGAACCGCTCCATCTGTTGGTGAGAGAGTGCGTCGGCTATGCCATTGTTAATCCCAGGCATGTGCCTGGCTGTGAATAATATATTATTCTTCAGACACTGCCTGATGAACGCTCTCACCAACCCCATTACTCTCTTGGAATGGGATGATAAGGAGTTTACTACATGCCCCACCACGAGGTTATCGCACCAAAACAAGATCACCTTGTTTGCGGACTCACTTTCCCATATGTGCGCTGCTACCACTATGGGGAATAGTTCTAAATATGCGAGGTCTCGCATCCATCCCTCCCGCACCCACTCTTCTGGTCACGGGGCAGCTGACCACCTGCCAGCCCAGTATACCCCAAATCCCAGTGATCCCGCGGAATCAGATTGGACTTGTAGCTCGGCCTCTATTAGCCACCTCTTCCGTCAGATGCTAACTCCGTTAAAATCCTGTAAAAATTGGAGCCACGTAGTTAAATCGTCTCTCATGTCAGCAGAGATCCTAATGTGGCAGTGCCCTGGCAACGTGGATCCAACCTTCTCATACAACCTAGATAAGAAGGCCCTTCCGGGTGCCACCACACAGCATGTGAAATTAAGGCTCCCCGCCAATGCTTGCAACTGCTTGACTGTCACTTTAGGGCGTCCCAGCAGTGCCCATATGTCCCTAACCATAGCTCTCAACTTGTCAATTGGCAAGCAGGACACCTGCTTCTCCGTGTCCAGTTCTATCCCCAGAAATGTCAAGACGGTTGCTGGGCCAACCTTTTTTTCCAGCGCCAGGGGAACCCCAAGTTCTGCTGCCATGGCCTGGAAGCCTTCCAGGGCCTGGGAACACTCCTTCGTCCCTCCCCTTCCCAGGAAGAGGAAATCGTCTATGTAATGAAGGATGTATTGTGACCCCGTCCTTTTTGCGCCAGCCATTCCAGAAGGGAGCTAAAATGCTCGAAGGCTGAACAAGATATTGAACACCCCATGGGCATCGCCTTGTCATAAAAATATTGGCCTCCAAACTGGAACCCGAGTAGCCTAAAGCTCTCGGGGTGGACTGGCAGCAGGTGGAATGCTGATTTGATATCGCATTTCGCCAGCAGCCCCCCTTGCCTGCACTCCCGAGCCATCTCTATCGCCGCATCGAGAGATGCATAGCGAACACCAAACAGAACATAGCTCTGGAGGGATGGCGTCATTCACCGACCTCCCCTTTGGATGGGACAGGTGGTGGATGAGGCAAAACTTCCCCTCTTGCTTCTTGGGCACCATACCCAGCGGTGAAACGTGCAAGCTGGGGAAAGACAAGGCATCGAAGGGGCCCGCAATGCGGCCCTCCTTGAGTTCCTTCTGGAGCTTGGCGGTGACCAAATCCTCTCTTCCAACCACCGACTGCAAATTCTTCACCCATGCCCGTGTCTTATTGAACCAGGCAGGGATGACGAAGCCCTCCTTAAAGCCTGTCACTACGTACTTGACCTCGCTAACCATTGGGCACCCTTTGAGTGCCTGCTCAAGAGCCTTATGACTGACTGGTGTTGGGGCCTTTCCCTCCTCCCTGAGGCTGGTTACCCCCAGCCCCGAGCCTACCTTGCTGCCTCCCTCGTGATGGGCCCCACGCCTTGTTACACTGGACCCCTGGGTGAGTCCCTCCACAATGGGTACAAGCGTGTTGAAAATGGCACGTGGGGTGGGCGTAACCCCCAGACCCATTGAAGTCCCAGCAAGTCTCACCCTTCTGGTTGCTATGGTGCCCGCCCTCCTGAAAGGTGTCATTCATGGGGGCTATGCCCCCCCTTGACCAGAGAATGACCGCTATCGGTTCTGTGGGTACCGACCACGTTGGACATACACTTCAGCCATAAATCCGTGGTGTATATGTCCCACCTAAGCCCTGGGGTGATTGCCACCCTCTTTCTGAAACCTTCATCATAGCATAGCCACGCACCCGGGTTTCCGGTGTCGTATGCCCTGCGCACGATGTCTTGATACTTTATTAGTTCTGTGGCTCGGTCGGGTGCCTCCTGAACCATCACCCCCAGCAACACAGAAAAGGCCGCGGATCAATTGGCCCAGTTCCTATCAACCTTCGGGTGCTTGTACCTCTCCTTCTCCTCCGAGGAGTTAGGGTCCGGTAATGGCTCCGTATAGAGAAGCGAGAAGACATCCACGTACTTGCCTCTCCATATTTTTTCCCTTGTGTGGGGGGGCTAAATGTGCCCCGACAGGTGTTCCCAAGGCTGCCCAAGTACCCGGCTCCTGACGTGGTGCAGCCGCCTGTGAGGGCATCTGTGTCCTTACTAGCCTGTGAGGTCACTGTGTCCTTACTCGCGCCCCCCGAGCCTTGGGCCTGTAGCCCATCTCCACTGGTTTGATTAGGGGGATTATCCCCCACCCTTCCAATCTCCTGTGCGGGCCAGGGAACCCATGACCCCACCCACCCAAGCCTCCTTGCCACTGGGGAGCCCGTCTGGGCGGGCTGCTCCCTGGTCCCAGCCCCCCCTTTGTGCCCGTATTGGCACGGGGTGCATTGTGTGCACCTACCTTGCCCTTCATGACGATCACCGGGGGATCGTCTCTTTCTCTGGTAGGTCCAGTCGTCTGGTCTGCAACCCCATGTTCAGCGGCATCACCTCATGCACCTGACCCCATGCGCGAAGTTCCTGCTGCACTGCCTCCCTCCGTTGTCCTTCTGCCAACTCCGCCACGTGTCCTTCGAGGGCTGAAAACCACCCCATGAAGGTGTTCAAGGTCTCGAGAACAGCGGCCATCTGGTTCCCACATGCCCGGTGTGCAGGAGGTTCATCTTCACTGACCCTGGGGGGCGACAACTGGTGCCTTCCCCCCCACCTGGGCGGAGAGGGAGGCCGTGCGGGGGCTTGCCCCACCTGTTCTCGCCAGCCTTGACTTCCTCCCACACCCGACCCACCCAGGGGGCCTGACCACTCCCTAAACCATGTGGGAACTCGCACCTCCCGGGTGCTTGCCCGAGTTCCACTTGTGGATGCCCCGATATCGCCAGGGCCAGCATCCCTGCGGTCCTCGCCCATTGCCTCGGCTCGCTGGGGGGGTGGGTGACCACCTCCTCCTGCTCCTCCCCCAGCCCTGGGGGCTGTTGAGCCTGCGCTGGTAGCGGGCCACCCTCTCCACCTGTGGGACCACTGCCAGCGGGTGCTTCCTCCTGTGCCATCCCTTGGGGGCTCTGGGCCTGTCCTCCTCTAGCAATGCCCTGCAAGACCCCCTCGCATTGCCCCATCCTGGCTTGGAGGGACTCCAGGACCTCCTCCACTCTTTTTGTTAAGGGCTGCTTGGCTGGGCCCTTTTTCTTCTTATTACCTCCCCCTTTTGCCATCCCTGCACCCGGTGGGAGGGGGGTTCACTCACACTCTCTCAAGCACAAAAAAGTTATGTGAGTGGCTGGCTCCCAGCCTGGTTCACCCCCCTTTTCCTCAAGGGTCGCCCTGCCCCCCCCCTTGATTCAAACCCTTTGAAGGGACCAGGGGAAGTGTGGTGGCTTTGGAGGGCACCCCTGCACTTACTGGCTGCTCTGCCACCCTCCCAGCTGCTGCTCCTACTTTGCAGCGCTGCTCGAGGACTCCACTTTCCCCCACCATGGCCCTCCTTCAGCCGTGCCTCGAGCACGCTGCTTCCCGGATGCTACCCAGGTGCAGAATGGTGGGGTCTGCGTCTGGGCCAATATGGCGGCCGGGAAGTCCCATTCTCATGGGACTTCCCTTCGCGCCACCAGCCACATTGCCGTGTGCCCCCGCCCTACTGTCTCCTTCTGGCTAAGGGCGGGGGTGTGACAACAGCTGCCGCCGCCGAGCCACTCCTCGTGGTGAGGATGGCCGCGCGGCAGCAGGGAATTGGGTCAGGCTGGGGGACATTTTTATGTCTAAGAATGAAGACTTGGTTGATGTCTGGAGGGAGATGAATTGAACAGGCAGAGATTATTATTAGAGCGTAGGAGCGCCCAATAGTTAAGGTGTGTTGCATGCTACGTTATAAAGCCCCAACATTCTATTTGTTCTAAAATTGGTACGTTCAAAGTTAGGATTGTGACATTTGTTGTGGAGTATCACTGGCATAATCAGTTCGTGCTGTGAAAATGTCAGCTGAATCTGTTGGATGAAAGCTGAGATATCAGAGTTTGAAAACTGCACTTTCAAGCCTGATTTTTCATTTAGTCAGACCGTCTTGATCTGGTCAGGGTAGAGGGATTGAGTGTTGGTGTAGAGGAGGAATTAACCTTTTAGAAAATTAAAGGAGGCTGCCAGGGTGTGCCTTTGGGGTTTTATTTGTAAATCTGATTAGTAGTTTTCAAGTTATGGGGTTGTGAAAACCTCATGTTAGCCTACGGAGAGGGGCAGGGCTGCTTTGAAGAGGAGCACTGCTCGCTGCCTCTTCTCCTGTCTTTCCCTTCCCTGAGCCAGGGCTTGGGGCAATTGTGCCTGGGAGTTTCAGGGCACCAGGAAGCAAGGGCAGGGGGGCATGCTTTGGGGGGGGACAAGGGAGTGAGGGCAGGGGGGAGCTTTGGGTGGTGGTGGGGAGTGAGGGCAGGGCATGCTTTGGGTGTGGGGGAAGCAAGGGAGTGAGGGCAGGGCGGAGCTTTGGGAGGAGGGGTGGAGGAGCATGGGCAGGGCACGCTTTGGGTGTGGGGAAGGGAAGGGAGCGAGGGCAGGGGGGGCGCTTTGGGTATGGGTAAGGGAGTGAGGATGTGGGGGGGGGCAATGGGCACGGCGGGTGCTTTGTATTTAACAAAAAACTTGGATATTCCATAGTAAAAAAACCAGCTTACAAGAAGGGTTAAGGCTGTTGCAAATTCAATCATGCACTAAAAAGCATGGAAATTGCAAGTTAAGGCTCCCGCCTTAACTTCCATGCCATGTTAGCAGTAAAGACATTGTAGAGTCTCGCATATTGTGCTCATTTACAACTTAGGCTCCATGCACCCACACTTTGCCTTTGTTTTTCAGCCCCAGTCCTCTTCCTCTGCAGCTTGGGGCAACACTGAAGCTGGGGACAGGAGGGCATGTGCTGGCCCCTCACCCCCTCCATTCCCTCTATTCTTTCATGTCGGTTGGGGAGAATGGGACAGCTGAGTAATGTCTCATAACCCTCCCGCTTACCCACTAGTCCCCACTGCCCTCCCAGAACACAGTGAAGCTGGGTAAAGTTGTATACAAATGTTTAATTTAAACTTTAAGTTGGGTATGCATTGAAATTAATTAAATACAATGGCCATTGGAAGGAATGGAGGCAACAGCAATGCCAATTTCTAAATAAATACTATTGTCATTCCAACATCCAATTAAGTGATTGTGAAATAATATAACACAGCTGCATCTTTGGGAGTACATAGGGAAGGCAAGAGGGTGTGGAATAATGAGGAAGGCACCAGATGCAGTAAGTGGAATGGTTGGAATGATAGAGAAAAATACAAAGAGTGAGTAGGATCAAGTAAGTGGGTGGAATGACAAGAGGAATTAGAAAATAGTTACAATAACAAGGTTCTGAGTGAAATAACTGATTCAGAAAACTGATGGGATACCAGGGGAAGCAGCCCTATTGTTTAACCCATTTACCATAGCCGACACCCTATTTGAGTCCCAATAGCCTCCCTCCCTGTTGTTATTCCATTTCCTCTCCAGGTTTCTTTTCTTTTTTGGGGGGGGGTGGGGTTTGTCATTCCACACACATTCTTACTTCTGTTCCATATGGCAGTGCACACAGAGATAAATGTATTTCTCCCAGAGCTTTTGAGTTCTCTGTGAGGGGAGTGGGAGCTAGAGGGGTGACTTGGACCCAGGACTTCTGGGTTGTCTATTACAAGGTTGAGAGCTGAGCGGGGGGTGAGGGGGAGGGGCCAGCTCACACCTTCCTGTCCCCAGCTTCAGTATTGTCCCCAACCTGCAGAGGAAGAGGATTGGGGCTGAAAGTCGAAAGCAAACTGTGGGTGTATGGGGCCTATGTGGTAAGTAAGCACAATATGTGAGACTGTACAATGTCTTTACTGCTAACATGGCACGGAAGTTAAGGTGGGAGCCTTAACGTGCAATTTCAATGCTTTTTAGTGCATGATTGAATTTGCAAGAGCCTTAACTCTTCTTGTAAACTGGAGGGTTTTTTTTACTATGGAATACCTATTATTCTGCTGTGCATAGGCCCTATTCAAGGATAAATACGATTTTTGTCTCTAAGACCTTGGTCAATCTAGTTTAAAAAGCAACTCTCTAGGAGTCATAACTTGGTCTGATCATCCCCCTGCATATGGTGAACTACAGAACTGGAGATCTGTGAAAAATGAGGGGCCTGTTATTTGAATAGGGCCTTGCTGTATGATCCACTCAGAGTAGAAAAGTTAGAAAAATCTTTTCAAAAATATATAGAAGAAAATTATAAGGAAGGAATCAGTATGAAAGTTCTCTGGGATGCAGGAAAACAGTAATGGGAGAAATACTCATAAGGGAAGCCTCATACCTTAAAAAGATTAGAAAATTCTTAAAGAGGAAAATCTGATTAAAGAACTGTCTGAGGTGTAGCACAAACATAAACAAGTTTATAAGAAAAAAGTTTATAGATCTTTATAAGATCTAGACAAGTTTATAAGAAAATAATTGAGTTAAAAGGGAAAATAAACTTGCTACAAACAAGTAAGGCAGAGCAAACATGTAGGGTATATAAAACAAAAATACTATGAAAAAGGTGACAGAGCAAACAGGCTTTTAGCCAGCAAATTAAAAAAGAAACAAGAAAAATCAACTATCACTTGTAACAGAAACAAAAAGGGAGAATTAGTAGCTGGTATCAAACAGATCTCTGAAACATTTGCCAACTTCTTCCACACTTTATACTCTTGAGAACATCCAAAGCCTGAGCTGATAAACATTACCTGTGTAAAATTACCTCAGCTCTCAGAAGAAGTCCCCTTCGCCGCCAAAATGGCAGTGACGGGGTAATTGTTGCGTCCTCCCCCCCCCCTTTGGGGGAGACGCAGAGAAGTGGCCTGGGCAGGGAGGCTCACTAGAGAGCCCCCTTTGCACCCGAAGATTGGTTGCTGCAACAACCATCCTGAGAGCGAGGTCACGTATGTGCGCCTTGCTGGACAGTGAGGGCCCCACCCCTTTTAGGAAGGGCAGTCCTCTGAATTGCCACGTGGAGCAGCATTCCTGAATTGGAGGGCAGAGAGTCAGCCCCACCCACCTCCCTCTAGCACCGTGGTCGCCACTATGGGACCGAGAAGGAATTTTGGTGGGCAGCCTTATTTCAGAAGGACCGTGGTTTTTGCCTCCTCGACAGTGCAGAGTAGGCTAAATAGGTTAATCAACAGAATGTTAATTGGCAAATATAAATAGATCCTGTTGAATAGTTATGATTTGGCTCAATGAAAGAACAAATTTGGATTCAATGAGAAGTGAATGATCAAGAACAAGTCTAGTTCTCTATTTGGATACAGGAATTGGACAAAGTTTAGTCATTGTTGCACTCAGCAGGGGTCCAATATACCAACAAGTTTAATAGGTAGGTTATTAAGTTAGTAAGAGTCATCTCATTAAGAGATGGGGAGATGATACGCAGTGTAATGCAGGGCACAGCATGCTCCGTGATCGTGCTCCCTGGAAGTGGTGTCTTAACTGGGGTCTTCAGGGACAGGCGCTGTCTTCAGACCGGGTGGACATCTCACTTCTTACTCAAACCCACAGTGGGTTGTTCCCACCCACCTCGTCCTTGCCCTGTCGAAGGAGGGGAGGAGATGTTTGGGTAGGATACTGTCAACGGAAGGCACATCCGGGCAGTACCTGAGTTAATAAGTTCAAATTAGTTAAATGGCATATTGGACCCAAATTGCAAGGTGCAATTCCCCACCTGCCTATAGTTGATGATCTAATAAAGAGTGTGCCCAGTTTTACACCAACATAAGTCTCTGTGTCTCTTTGGGGTGCGTCGACAAGAAGTGGCATTTCTTGACAGGCAAACACAACAAAAGAAATCAGTGATGTAATAAAAAATTAAAAATCTAACAAAGCTCCAGGCCCAGATGGGTTCTTGGCGAAATACTACAAAGTTCTAAAGCAAGTGATGGTCCTAGTATTAACTAAATTGTTTAACAGCATAATGCGGGGCAACGACATTCCAGATTCTTGGAAGGAAGCAAAGACTATTCATAAAGATGGGAATATCTGACCATCTGTGTGTCATACAGGCCCATTTCATTAATTAATGTGGATGCTAAAATCTATGCCAAAGTGCTAGCAAATAGATGAAACGCCATCTCACTCAACTATATACATCCAGGTCAATCAGGATTTATCACTGGCAGGCACTTGAATGTGATCCATAATGTTAATCAAAACAACTTCTCTAGATACAGAGAAAGCATTTGACTGTTTGGAATGGGAATACCGCAGACAGGCCTCCGTGACAGGGTTTGACTGTGAGAAGCAATTCTGTAGAGGTATATTTGCTCTATATAATAATCCTCAGGCTTCTGCTTTCATTAATGCCTCTCAGTCTCTCTCATTTGACTTGTTCAAGGGTACAAGGCAAGGCTGTCTATTGACTCCAGTGCTTTTTGCCTTAGAAATAGAGTCATTTGCAATAAATATTATGGCTAATTCCTTGATTAAAGGCATCAGAACACCTTCTGCGTCAGAGCACAAAATAGCTTGGTATGCTGATGATGTCTTGATATACTTGCAGGAACCAAGGGGCCTCATTAAAAATATAGCACAATTAACTTCAGTATTTGGACAAGTATCAAGCTTCAAAGTAAATTACAATAAATCTGAAGTTCTGGGAATTAATATCTCTGAAAAGATCAAGAGTATTTCCTGTCAACTGTATAAATTTAATTAGCAAAATAATCTATAAAATATTTAGGAATATACATAACAGAGAAACATACAGACCTTTTCAGTGCAAACTACTCACCAATGTGAAATAAACTATTGAAAGATATGGAAGAATGGAACAAATATGAAATATCTTGGTTAGGCAGGGAAGCCTCAGTTAAAATGAACATTCTCCCAAAGTTACTTTTTCTGTTCCAGTGCGACCCTATTGGTATCCCACACAAGACACTAAAAATGTGGCAAAAGGCCATTTTTAAGTTCATATGGAAATGCAAAAAAACAAGCGTGAGCTCTCAAGTTCTATATAAACCCATAAAATGGGGTAAACTGGTCCTTCCTAATCTGGCATACTATTACTATGCAACACGATTAAATGATATTATTAATTGGGTCAACAATAGCCATCCAAGCACTGGGTGAAACTGATGGTAATTTCAGATGTTACGTGCTCTCGGGTCACCACAGTGGATTCCCAGCCATGGCAAGCTGGCTAACACACACACACACACACACACACATTGCGGTCCAGGAAAACCCCAAACAGATGTGATGGGAGTGGGACCACAGCAAGGAAACGGACAGATGGACCGTGGCCCGGGGCAGCGCAACAGACATTACACCTATTCCGGACCGTGGTCAGAACACCCAGAAGACACTGGGGTGGGGCAGGAGGCAGACATGGCCGACTGAGGGCAAACAAAAACAAAAGTGCCAAAAGGTGATGCCCACACAAGGGAAATGGGAAGGGAGGGGGAGGAGGGAGAAGAGCTGCAGGGTCAGCACATGCAACAGGCACAGGGAAGCCAAGGACACAGCAGAACACAGACCACACACACACGCCCAGGCGCAAACACACCCGAACGGGAAAGGAAGGAAGGGGGGAGCACACTGGAAGGTCAACACACACAGCACCACAGACACGGGGGGGGGATCCCCGGGCCAAGGAAGTGGAGGGGACCGGGTTGAGAACAGGCCAGAACACGGTGAAAGGCACCCATAACCCCACTGACAGCACAGGGAGCACGGGCCACCCAACAGTAACACAGACAGCCCAGGTCACAGGGGTCCCCACAGGGACAGAGCAGGGTCACGGGGAGGTCAAACAAGCTGGGGAAGACACTGGAGCGGTCCGAGGCAGTGTAAGGAAATGCCAGACTCCCCTCCGTGATGGGAGCCAATCCCCAGACCCTCCTAGGGGAACCCCGGCACACCCGGACCCACCTGCCCCATCCGCTGGGTCGGGCCACTGCGGGGGAACCCCTCCAGGCAGAACCTTGCTGGAGGCAGAAGCCCCGCCCCCTACAAGGCCGGGAGATGGCGCCACGCTCCCCGACGTCCCTGCAACAGCAGGGGGAGCAGGAAAGGATGACGCACAAGCCCCCGTAGCCACGCCCCCCCCTGTGCGCCGCTCGGCACGACTGCAGCAATGCCTGGAGCATTGAGATAAAAGGGCACAGCTGCCGGACGGCGTTGCTGGTGATCGGAGCTTTGTGCCCGTGAGACTGGCCCCCTTCCTTGTTCCTTTCCTGGTTGCTGCATGGTTGTTGTGGATAACGAACTTAGAGGCTGCGTGGAGACTGTAAGGTGAGTGCTTGTGGTGCGTGGGTGGAGTGTGAAAGGGGTGTGCATGTACGCGTATAGAGAAACGGCATTAGGGTCCGGGGAAGTGGGAGTTGCGGGTGTGTGGAGACCCGGGGTTGCTGGGGAGCACCCCCTGGGCCCCCGTCCCTGGTATACAAGACCTGTCCCTCCCTATCCCCCCTGCTGGGTTGTGCACGGGCCCCCATCCTCACCAATACACTCCCCTTATCCCTTCCTGCTCCCTGTGTGTGTGGATAATCACCCCAGGCAGCAAACAAGGCGTACGCTCACTCAGGCCCAATGATGAGACAGGCTGGGGACTTATCTTCCCGATAGCCCTATTCCAACCTGAGGGCACGTTTTCCCAGGTACTGCCTTGCTGCCTCCCCTCTAATCCTCCTAGTGTGCGCGTGGACCCTTCCCCCATCCCTTGGGGTTCCAGGCTCTCCCTCTTGGAACCTCACAGGCAGGTCCAGATGGCAAGGCTCTCCCTCGTTGATGCAGAAGCACAGCTGGGGACAGATGTGAGCAGGAGCCTGTGGGAAGCACATGCACCCCCCCAGAGGAATCCAGGAGTGGCCCCAAGTCCTGCACAGTCATGGAGGCACCCAGGTGGTGGGGGTGGGGACAGCGCATGGCCACAGGTGAGCGGGCGGCTGTGCAAGGGAGGAATACACCACAGGGAGAGCCGGTAATGGTGTCAGACAGCAGGAACCAGCCAAAGGGGGGGCGGGCAGGCATGGGCATGGATAGGAACACCACAGACAGTGAAGGATGGGGTGCCCATGGAGGCAGCACAGTGACACAGGTGAGCGGAATGGAGGCAAGCAAACCAGCCAGTACAGCTGCAAGGCCGGAACAGCGCGGAGCAAGTGGCCAGTACCCCGAGCCAGCAGGGAGTTGCAGGGAGCACATGGTGGGGCTGTCATTCATGACACCAAAGACACAGAAGGCCTCACAGCCAGCTTCAGGGGGTCACGAAAAGGGCTGGGACCTGTTGGCCCACCCGATGCACCTAGTGGGGCCACTGAAGCATACCTCGGTGGTAGCCCAGCCCCACCATGTGGTGGGCAACAAGGTAGTAGGCCTCAAATGGATCTGGCCCGGCGAGCCCCACCTGAACATCAGCATGGGACCACACAGCAGCCAGCACTGCCAGCTCCGGCCGGTGGGCTCCGACAAGGTATAGTCAGCAGCAGGGGGCCATGGCAGGTGCCCAAGCTCCAATAGGTGGTAATATGCCGCCCCACGTGACCGCTGGTAGCCACGAGCCCCGTGGATGCAGCAGAAGAGGGAAACGGCCAGGCCAGGGCCCCCCTTCTCCAGACAGGTCATGAACCCGGCAGGCCACAGAATGAGAGGGTGGACACGGTCTCCGCCGCAGACCATGCCATATGTGAGCACCTCATCTCCAGAATGCACCCATCAGGAAAGGGACAGAGGCCAAGCGCCTCCGCATGGAGCCGGCACGTGCTACCACTCGCCTCATAGCCAAAGTAGAGAAGGCCAGAGCTCAGACTCACATAGGCACCTGAGAGGGTATCTGGACAGCACTGGAGCAGTTGAATGGCCGGGGAATGCCACAGGTCACATAGGACCATTGTCTCCCGGAAGGTCCAGCTATGGGGGGTGCCAGGCGATCCAGTGCACGGGAACCCCGGGGCAGCACTCCTGGCCATGGTCCAGCAGGCAGAGGGTCTGAACAGCAAGGAAAGAGTGACCCCATGATCCATGTGGGCTGGGGAGGGAAGCAGAGGAGCTCCAAGGACATGCGATAAGGCAGCAGGCCGCAACAAGGCACGGCTAGTGAGCGATGCATGGGGAGCGGACCCAGCACAGCTGCAGGAACTGAGCACACAGGATGTCCAGCAAGCACTGATAGCAGGGAGGTGATGACAACAGGCAACCAGCTGTGGACCACACCACGGGCACTCTCCACCATGGAGGTGGGCCAGAGTGCCGTATGTTGCTTGTTCCTAGACCTAAATGTGAAGTGGCACTGGCAGCACACAAGCCTCCAGTGGCTCACCACTGAGCTGCTCCACCTGGCTGCCCACATCAGGGGGCAACTTGCCAGGACTGCTGTGGCCTGTCCAGCGTGCCCAATACGGGTGCAGGCACTCCCAGGCCAGGCTCAGGGCCCTGCGGGCATCTGGGGTGTACCAAAGGGCCCTGCACCTCGCCCACGGCCACTCCACTGTCCTCTGAGAGGCAGCCGCCCGACAGAACTGGCACTGGGCGGCCATGGGGAGGGTGGTACAGCTCGCCATGCCCATGCAAAGGTGGTTCTGGGTAACGCACCAGGCACAGGAATGGTGGGCCGGGGTCCTGGCATGGTGGGATGATGCAGAGTGGAGGGCACACTTCCGCATGGACAGGCGGTCCCTATTGCGGCTCGCAGGGCTGGTTGTGCTCTGGCTGGAGCAGCTGTGCACCTTCATGCGCACCCCTATACCCGTGCATGGAAATAGCGGTCTGGGCAGTGGCAACACCGGATTCCTGCCGGTCCGTGACGCAGCACTTCAGTGTGGGAGTGAGCACCGTCATGGGCATCCTCCGGGACTTTTGCAAGGCCATGGAGGTTGTGCTGCTGGACCGAGTGATCCATCTGGTGGACCAGGAGGCCACGGTGGCCAACTTCGAGGCTGGTGGGTTCCCCAACTGTCTGTGTGCTGTGGATGGTACCCACATCAAGATTCTCTGGCCCCACAATGGGGATGCTGGAGAGTACATCAACAGGCATGGGTACCATTCCTTGCAGCTCCAGGCAGTTGTGGACCACCGGGGCCGGTTCACTGACATCTTCACCGGCCACTCCGGTCACAGTGATGATGCCCAGATCCTCGCCATCTCACCCCTCTATGCCCGGATGTACTTTGCAGACATGGAGATGAGCAGGATCAAGGGGTTGTTGATGCCCCTTGCATCCTGGGGGACCCAGGCTACCTGCTCCTCCACTGACTCATGAAGGCATAGCTGGTCCCCAGGACCCCGTGGAGGCGCTGTTCAACTCCCGGCTATGCACCTTGAGGACCATGATCAAGAGGGACTTCGGTGCCCTCAAGCAGCGCTAGAGGTGCCTTTACGGCCACCTGGACTTCGCTGTGGAGACCTCGGCCCTCATGATCAGCGTCTGCTGTGTTCTGCACAACATCTGTGAGTCCGATGGGGCCGCCTTCGCGTTCCCCATGCCCCAGCGGCCAACAGAACCCATGCCGCTGTATGTGAACACTGAGAACCTGCGGGAATACTGCTATGCGAAGCAGATCCGCGCTACCCTGGCAAGGCGAATAGCCAGTGAGCCCAGGATCTGAGCATGCTGGGCTGGCCCCAGGGGCCCCCGGGGTCTGCCACAGGCCACCCCCTGTCCCCTGGTCCCCACCACGTCTGCACAGGCAGGTCACATCACCAGCTGTCCCAGCACGTGTGCCCACCCACAGCCATGTGGGGGGCCTCCCCACGGCAGGTCCCACCTGTCTTTGGCCCACAGCCAAGCCAATCCCCTGCCCCCTTCCTGTTACCATGAAGCAGACAATAAAGCTGTTGTTGTAGCTACACCTCGTGTTTATTGTCCATACAGTGCCCCCTGTGCCCTACCCCCTCCCCTTTCTTCCTCCCTTCCTGCTCCCTGGCCTGCCCTACTTCCCCCTCCCCCTTCCCCCATCCCTCCCCCTCCCCCCACCTTCTCCCTGGCCCACCCTACCTACCCCTATCCCATCCCCTGCCCCCCGACCTTGCTGCTTCCTGGGTTGCCCCCTTGGTCACCCAGCGGGCGCCGTGAAGCTCTGAGAGCTCTCCTCACCCTCACTATCGGTCTCCCCAACCATGCCTTGTGCTGCCTCCAGGTCCAATCCACCCTGTGTGGCAGGGATGGGGGGCAGGGGCAGTGCTGGCGATGCCGGTGGGGCCGCTCAGGGAAGCTTCTGTCTCTGGAGGCCTGGCAGGACCGGGAGGTGGATGCGCAGGCCCAGCGGCCATGCTGGTGACTGGGGTGGAGGTGGTGGTGGTGGGAGTGCTATGCCTGGCTGCTGAGGTGCTGTATCCAGTATGGTGCTGGGCGGAGTGGCTGCCATGCTGTAGGCACTCATGGTCCCTGCATGCAGCAACAGCGAGGTGCCAATGTCCAGGGACCTGTCCATCATTCTGGTGTGCTTGGTGCTCAGCTGCCCGATGGTCTGGTTGAGCTGCTCCAGCGTCTCCATCTGCAGTGTGTGCTCCCTTCACTCCCGCCTCCATTCCTGGCGCAGCTCCACCACCAGCTGCTGGTCCTTGGCCTCCGCATAGTGCAAGGCCCTGTCGGTGGCTGCCTCCATGTCGTCTATAGCTGCTATCATCTGCTCCCCCTTCTCCATGCTGGTGTGGACTATGTCATCGGCCTGTTTCTCCCTCCAGCACGGTACTCTTGCCCTGTACTCCCGCTGTTGCTGGGCTGGGGCCCCCGGCTGGTGGAGGCGCTGTCTGTTGTCCTGTTGGGGGAATGATTGATGGCAGTTACTCAGTCTTGGTCACATACCACCTGTCCCGGAGCAGTGCTGGGGCTGGCCGTGGTGCCCCCCCGGCATGGGGGCAGCCACAGTCCTCCTCCTGGGGGGGCCCCTGCGCCCCACCACGAGGCGTGCCATACTGGGGCAGGTGGGAGGGCGGTGCCTCCCCCAGCCATCCGTGCCCTCAGTGCACCCCCATTAGGCAGCCCCCCTGCCCAGGTTTCTCACCTTGCTCCACCTGCTACTGCTGCAGCTGTTCCCCACGCTCCCCCTCGGCTTGCTGACCCACGTGCTGGGGCGTGTGTGCACCTGTTGGGGAATGGGAGGGATGCGTTACCCTTGCATGGTCCAGGTCCCCATCCCATCATTTCCCATGCTCGCTGGCACCGGGGACCAGTGCCCCCGGTCAGCTGTGCCTGTCCCCCCGTTGTGTGTCCGGGCAGGCCCCCCTGCATTCCAACCCCTTTCCTGTGTTCCCTGGTTCCTGGGGGCCTCTGGGATGGGCCTGCACCCTGTAGGGGCCCCCATGCCCTGGGAGCACCCCCTATGGCCCGTGTGCCTTCCCATCCACTTGCCTACCCTCTGTGTCCATCTCTGAGTCCTCCGAGGCTGGCTCCTTTGTGGGGCTGTGCCAAACCCTTCAAGGAGAGGGGACCCTTATCCAAGCACAAAAGGTTGCTCCCCTTTACTTAACTCCGAACCCCCAGTTGACAATTTCTCATTGGAAGTTGAGGAGCGTAAGATCTTCCTTAGGATGAGAACCAATACCTTTCCATCCATGGAATTGGAGGGGCGGCTTAAAGGGATCCCCTGGGCATTGCGACTTTGCCCTTTATGCCATCTTGGGCTGGTGGATACCTTGCCCCATGTTCTCCTCCATTGCCCTGCCTTGGTAGGGCTTAGGGACAAATATCTGGGGAGCATTTCTATGTTACAAAGCTTATGCTCCTATAATCTGCAGAGTTTTCTTCAACTAGTCGATGCCGACCAGTCTAGGCTAGTAGCTAAATTCGGTCTAGCTGCTTATAGAATTCGACGCCCGTTCTTTAGCTCGGTGGCTTTAGCCAAGTAGTAATTCGGTCCAGGGTAACATGAGGCCATGGAAGTGTGATATTCTGAATGCAGTTGGGGAATTTAGAAGGTTTTGGTACTACTTTGTTACTTTTGAAGTGTTTGCTGGGGGGGCAGACCTTACATTTTATATTTTATATTTTATATTATTTTTATATTTACTGTTTTCTGTCTAGTACATATTCCTATTTGTTGATTGTTACTTATGTGTTTTCTGTACTTGTTAAAGGACTTTGCCTAAACAATAAACCATCCAATACAAAAATAAAAATAAAAAATGTATGTAATGTTACTATACATGTACACTATGTAATGTCAAAGGTTCCACATGTTTGTAATGTTGAAATTGAGAACTGTAAAACTCCCACCTGGTGGTTGGCGTTCAGTCATTACGTTTGGCAGTTTTCCGGTGGGAATCACTTTCACCACACTTCCAGGGATGGTCCCATCCCAATCTCCGGAAGCGTGGTTGGCTTTGGCCCCTCCGGGTAATTGACCATGGTGAACATCTGGATGTTGCTGATCAGACGTTCACGGCTTTTGGCTTCACCGCGGGATTTACTGTGGTTAACTCTGGTATCGTCACATCTGAAATTACCCTCAAACAAGGTTGGAGCCCAAATACATCTATTCACAGCAACAGCAGGATCAAAAAGAAATTCAGAACACAAGAAATAAATATGCAACCACTTTAGCTGCATTGGACAAGCATTCAGATTTTCTCTCACCATGGCCCTCCCCTGTCGCTTCTTTCATCAACAATCAAGAATCTATTCCAAGGAACTGTCAAAGTGACATGCCGTTATGGACTAGAGCAGGGATCACACAGTTTTAGCACTTGTTCTTGGGCCCCAAGTTAAAAACATACCAAGAAACATGCAAAAAGATAAATGAAATAAAGCTTCCATACTTCCATTGCTTACAAAACACTTTATAGAGAAATCTAGATACGAGGCAGCTCTGTCTGACCTTTAACAACATTTGAGGAACTGACCCAGGTGCAAGCTGAAACAAAAGGCTTAACCTCCAAGATGTATACACTTTTGATTTCAAAAGATGCTGACAAAAAACCCAGCCCAAATGAAAAGATGGGAGAAGGACTTGGAAAGAGAAATTGACCTAGATGAATGGGTCTCAAGATGGGAAAGACAGTTCATCAGTTTGCATAGTTTGCATAGTCCACAGAGAAAACTTTTCCAAGATATTATATAGACGGTATCTCACCCCAGACAATATTCATCACATTTATGCAACAAGGGAGGCGCCCTGTTGGCCACTCTGTGTGAACGGCAGCCGCCAGCTATGCCCGCTATGCCAGCAAACAGGGTCGTTGCTCAGAGGCACTCTGGGCAGGGGAAGCGGCCTTTGTAAGTCCCAAGAACTGGCTGGGAGTGCTGGGGAGCCAAGGTTCCTCAGCGCTGGCACTGGGGACATGTCACTTGCAAAGGTCAGCCCGGCGTGCTTCCCCCTCCCCCATGGTCCATGGCAGGAGGAGTGCATGGGGAATGTCTCTGTGGCTGCGGTGGCCACCCTGGGAGCTGCCTATTTGAAGCGTTCCCCATGCACTCCACCTGAGTGGCTGCATCCATGGCAGTGCCACTCGGCAACCATGGGACCCTCCTCCCACCATCTTGCTTGTTTAAAAACATCCAGAGATTAAAGAATCTTGAAAGCAAGTCTTATGAGGAAATGTTGAAGAAACTGGGTATACAAAGAGAAGATTAAGAAGAGACATGATATCAGTCTTCAAATACTGCCACAAAGAAGAGTGCAAGGACTAGAAATAATGGAGAGGAGGGCAGGGCTAGAAATAATGGGCCAAAGTGACAGGAAGCTAGATTTTGCTAAGATATTGGGAATTTCCTAGCAGTAAGAGCTGTTTGGCAATTAAACAAGTTGCCCAGAGAGGTTGTAGGTTCTCTGTCCTTGCCTTGGTGGTTTTCAAAAAAGGTCTGGACAGCCATCTGTCAGAGATGTGTCATCCTGCATCCAGGCAGGGGGCTGAATTAGATGACCCTTGAGAGTCCTTCCAACTCTGACATTCTGTGATTCTCGAACCTCACGTGCCCTGGCTTCTCTGTCCACTCCCTGGGAAAGGGAGCCTTCCTCTTTGCTCAGCATTTGTGCCTGCACAGAGAATGCTATTTGCTTTCTTAGAACACCACAAAGATAGCTGAACTGTAGCCAGGGATCTATGTTCACTGCATTTCCCCCATTGGCAGCAATGGAGAAAAACGTGGGGAGCAAGGGTCCCTGGCTGTAGCAGGGGCTTCCTCCATTCCTTTGCAACTGGTTCTGCCTTTGAACAGCTCCTTAGAAAGGTTGTAAATTATGGCTAATGAAGCCGTAGTTGGTAAAGGTTAATAGGCACCTTGGAATCCTTTGCAAACATGGTTCTCATTTAGTCTCGACCTTCCCCTGCAATCCCTCCTGCACCCGTTCTCATCAGGGTGATTTAAGCAGCCCCTCTGGCACCTCCCAAAGTCTGACCATAATTATTGGCTCCTTTCCCCAGTTAGTTCTTCACAGAGGCAATAAATCTCCGACAGTGATAGTCAGGCCACGCAGTAAAGCGCTCTCATTAGAGAAGAATAGGGATCCATTGATCTAACATGCATTCCGTTGGCTACCAAAGTGCACCGGCCACTTGCTCTAAAATAAGACTCCTGGTCTCTTGGGGGAGTAAAGCAGCTAAACTCCTTTGGGAACCAAGTGACTGACAATAGTCCAGAGTGAGGTGAGAGATAGCTTCTCCCTCTTGACCTCCAAAGCCCTCCCCATGACTTCTCCATTCATTCAGCTTCTGGGAAATTCAAGTACCAGCAGGGAGTAGAGGGGTGAAGGACACAGCTCCCTGACACCCTAACCACTGTGGTTGGGGAAGGGGGGACAATTCCTTGTGCCTCCATGGGTTTGGGGGTCCGCACCCCCACTTTATCAGGTTTGAGTGACTCAGTTTCCCCTGAGCACAGTTCTCTTGAATCAGTTCTCTCTCTGGCTAATTCAAGTGTGCCACAATGAAATTCCTTTGTCACACAAGGGCCCGATCCTTCCCGTTTACAGACTCTTTACTCTCTGGGTTCGCAAGAACTTGGGGGCTCTTGTAGCTCGCTTGTGTTCCAATATTAGACACCGCCACTTCTTCATAAAGTAAGAAGTAAGTTTATTGATTACATAAACAAGATAGTTGAAACAGAGTGGTAACTGGAAATAAAAGGTAAACATAATGCATTCCTAACTTATACTGGTTGAGTTCCTAATTTAGACATCTTACCATAGCCAGGTCCAGCAGTTCTGGTTTCTCAGTCATAAAAGGCGAATGACTGGGCTCTGACTTTAGAGAGCAATCCTGTCTCTCAGTTCATGCTTCCCCCAGCCTGCTGTTGCTGGGCTTTCGTATGCAGATGTTCTCTCGAAGAAGCTTAGTAAGAATCTGTGTCTGTCTTTGTATCTTACTCTCATTTAAATAGTATTTAGCTTCCTTTGTCTCGGATTTCCCACCTTTGGGGAATCGTGGGTCAGGGCACGCAGTCACCCCAGGTAAACATGGAAGTCAATTTACATCTCAACAGGCTGTCTATCGAGTGTCTCCCAAAACACATCTTTGTTATCTCTTTGTATTTCCTGTAGGCTGGTGACGTGTGAGAGCCCTAATTCGAGTTGTACAGTTCTCAATTTTAATGTTACAAACATGTGGAACCTTTGACATTACATAGTGTATATGTATGGTAGCATAACATACATGTGAAACCTATGGCAGTACACATTTACCAAACATGTAGTCCCGTGTTACACGTGTGTGACCCCATGTTTCTCCGTGACATCCACCCTAACCCCTATTCCTGCATGATCAGCAGGTGGTAGGTCTTCCCTAAATGGTGCCCCTGGATTTCAGATAGAAAAACCCTTACTCTCCAGGCAATACAGTTGCCTCTGGGGAGGAATACATGCTACTTCTTCAAGGTAGTCACCGAGGAGCAGAAGTGATGACTAGCATGTCTGGATGAACCGATGAAGCTAAAAGGGGATTGTGTGGGAGAATCCAGATTTGGTCGGGGCACTGGCATTGATGACTGTGATGTGTCTGGGAACAGTACCCTGATGTGGCTTGTGAACAGTGGCATGAGACCTGTAGTATCCAGAAGTAAGTGACAAGGGGCAGAGTCACAAAAAAGGTGTGGGAGGTTGGGGGCAAGGGAGAGAGTTTAGGCTATGGGGGACAGTCCCCTCCTTAACGCGGTGGGGGATTGGATGAGGGTGAGTCTCCTTAAGCTGAACCCTGAGGTGATGCTGGTGGGTAAGGATGTGTGTGGAGGCTCCCATCATTGATGGGGTGCATCCAACTTTGGTCCCTCAAGTTCAGAGTCTGGGGGGTTCTCCTTGATTCGCAGCTCTGCCTGGATGTCCAGATGGCAGCTGTGGTGAGGAGTGCCTTTAGTAAGTTACAACTGGTCCGTCGTCTTCGGCCATATATCTCAGACCCCAATCTTGCCACCATCATCCATGCGCTTATCACCTCATGCGGCTTGACTACTGCAACGCACTGTATGTGGGGCTACCCTTGGTAACAATCTGGAGACTGCAGCTGGTGCAGAATGTGGCAGCCTACCTCTTAATGGGGGCAGGGCACTGAGAGCACATAACACCGGTGTGCCGCACTCTGCACTGGCTGCCTATAGTCTTCCGGGTTTGCTTCAAGGTGTTGGTTATAACCTTTAAAGCCCTATATGGCCTGGGCCCTGTCTACCTGCAGGAACACCTCGATTGACCCCTGCGGCCATCCAGGGGCACTCTGTCAGAGGTCCTCCAGGTTTCTCGGTGGGCCACATTTGAAAGGATGCTCTCGGTGGCCGCACCGCAACTTTGGAACTCCCTCCCAGCGGAGATTCAACTCTCCCAGGACCTCTCCTTATTTTGCAGCCGAGGCAAGATCTGACTGTTTCGCCAGGCATTCGGTGGGGGGATGGGGGAGGGTTTAAGTTGGATTGTTTTAATTGATCTTTTAATGTTTATTTTATCTTGGATTTCATACTTTATGGTAATTTATGTTTGTTGTACATCAACCTGAGTCTCTGTATGGTGAATACGACAGTATAAAAATGTTGACATAAATAAATAATAATTATGGGGCCAAAATTAAGAAGAGGACTGTTCTCCATACTCCAAAATCAAGGGAGGGGAAATGTGTCCCTCCCTCCCCTCCTCTCCTGTTTTATACCCCTGCCTGGTCAGGACTTGGCATCAGGATCTGTCAGCACCTTCTGCAACACCACATCCCTTACACCTCTTGGGCATGTGCACTGGCTCAGCAGGAGAGCACCACCTACTGGATCATACATACAGCACCAAGGCAGGTGCTCTTTGGAGGTCTCTGGAATGAAAAGTGCTGTTGTCTTTCTCAGGTCGAAGCCTGGCTGCTCTCTCTCTAAGAAGGGACGTTGCTGAGATCAAGCATGTGCTTACATCTTCCAGCCAATGTAATCTAGGCTGCAGCCTGCTACACAGGGTTAGCTTCAGGCAGGTTTGTTTGCCATCCGTGGTGGTTTTTTACCTGACACTCCCATAGGCCAAAATGGAAGTGTCGGGTAAAAGAGAACTGAAGGTGGCAGTCCTGGCTTCAGGTGGGGGCCATGGCCCTGGGCCCCACACTTTGCTGCACTTCCAGGAGCCCCATTGAATGACTTCCATTACAGTGTCTCTGCCCCCACACTCTCCAGAGCGGCAGTGGCAAAGATCCACCCCTCCCCCCATGTGTCCCCGAATGCAATGGCCTTTAGGCCCCCACAAAGCTGTGGTCATTTATACTTGCTGTTTCTATGGCACTTCATAAGCAAGCACCAGATTCCCAGGTGTTAAAGGGAGTGAGGCCATGGGGGCAGGAAAGTGAATCTTGTTTTCACAAATTCTAAGGCTGTCTCTGCTCCTAGGTCTAGCTTTCCACACTTTGTACAGTCCGGCGTAGCAGGGTTCAGACAATGCAGGGTCTTCCATCCCCTTCACTCTTTAAGACAGGGGTAGGGAGTCTTTTCCCCCTGAGGGGAGACGTGTGTGTTTGGGGTCTTGGGGGAGAGTATAGCGGAAGACGGCCCTGTTGTTCGTGCCAAAGCCAGCAGTACAGTTCTTCCTAGGGATAGCACCTACTCATGCTGGGGGCGGGGGGGGGGGGGCAATCTCATTTGCTTCAATTGGGCTTGGGCCCATGATGCTGATGGCTAGTGCAGGTGCTAAGCAGTTGGAGGATTTCTCACTCCTGGTTTGCCAATCTGGCTCTAGATTTATCATACACAATAGCCTCAGGGCAGCTCCCTGATGAGCGATGGGCTAGTGACCCAAGAGCTGTGGCTTTAGTGTCTGGCCCTCATGCACACACCCTGTGAGATCATAGGATAACAATTAGGCACTTGATTCTGCTGACAGCAAATTTGAGGTGCCATTTATACCTCTGAAAACCTTTACTTTTTATGTACCTCAGATCCCAGCTGTAAACTGGGGATACTAATCCTCTCCTTGCCCCGCCCCCCGCAAGTTGGCAGCCAAAGCCCTACAAAGCAGTGACAGTGTCCCTGGTGATGCTGCTGTGATGCAAACCACAATCATCACAGCTGGGTTCAAGGACTGAGCAGCTGCCTCTTGTTCTCCCAAGGGGGTTATTACAGATCTCCTCCTTCCCCACCACTCTGCTCCATGCTGCAGTACTCAGCTTTCCATATGGTGGCAGTTCAGGCAAATGGAGAGTCCATTGTTGCATCTCTGGGGAAATTATACTGTGTGAGTGACTGACAAAGAAGCAGGACAAGAAAAAGCCCCAGCTCTGCTGTGAATCCTGTTATTATTTGGTTAAAAGAGTAGCCAGCGTCTTGTGCCTGGGAAAGGCAATTTGTCTTGGAGGTGAGTGAGGCTCTGGGTCCTGGAAATATACAAAGCTGAGTCCTGGGGAGATGGAGGAAGGGAGTGTGAAGTCAAGAAGAGGCTTAAAATACCTATGAAAAATCACATGACACCCATGAAATATGAGTTGCCCTTTTGAAGCATATGCTGGGCAGGAAGCTTTGAGGAAGGGCAAAAAACATACAGAACTTCAAGCATTTGCTTTAAAACCTACTTCTTTCCCACCCCCTGGTTCTGGCAGCACCTAGATACTGAGAGGCTTCTGTGTGCTCTGCTGCCTGCCCAACCAGATCCCATCTGCCCTTGTTAACTGAGCTGGCTGTTGACGGAGCTAAAAGACCTTGGGCCGTTCCTGCTGGAAATGACCAGCTGCAGGATCATGTTTGGCTGCTCCCTTTAGCTGCCCTGGCTGGTTAGGGATCTAGCTCAGTGCTGTGCTTGTTTGCTCTGTTGGCTGGCTGGTTAGTAACTGCGCGGACCCAGGTTGGCGTGTTTGTGCGAACAGCACGGGCGGTGGGGGTGCGTGTTCCTGATGCACACCCATCTCCTCCACCCATCACCCACCCACGGAGCCATCTGACAAAACGGAGGAGGCTCTGTGGGTGGAGATGGGGGTGTGTCCGTGGGAAAGGGCACACACCCAACTCCACCCACCGCTGCCCCTGTAAAAAGGGTCTTGCATCTGCTGGGAAGCTTTGTGACCTTTGGAATGAGAAACACACTGGAGCAAATTTTAACCCCATTCGAATGGGAGAAGCAGGGACTAGCTGATTTGGGATGGGTGTCTACAGGGAGCAGGAGTTTCCTGATTTCTTCAGTTATGTAAGAAGCACAAGCAGCAACTCTGAATTTCCCTAAGAGTTTGTTTTACAGGTCTCTGCTACTTCCCTTGAGAGCGGGCTCCTCATCGTTCAGGATGCAGGGTTGCCTCTATGTGCACAACAGGGAGCATTGGGACAGGGAGCACTGGGACAGGACCCCTGAGCTGTCAGCTAGCAGGTATCATGGGGCATGAGCTCAGAGGCATGAACAACCCCTCCCCTCAGCCTACTGAGGAAGGCTAGGGAAGGTTCTCCCAAAACCTTCCTGAATGCAGGGTGGTGAATTACCAAACCCCACATTGCATGGCAGGGGTAGGCTCTGGGTGGTGGTGTTTTAAGGGAGTTTCACAGAGGAACATAGGGTCACACACGTGTGATACTGGCCTACATGTAGACTACAAGCCTAGTAAATATGTAAAGCAAAACATGCAACATGTATGTAATGTTACAACTGAGAACTGTAAAACCCAAATCAGGACTGTGACACGTGACCAA